>JAHUYU010001892.1:0-18047 GCA_030439765.1 Tripidium arundinaceum | reverse complement strand
ACATGATAAATGGATGGAACTAAATGGAGACCGGGCAGGGATGAGATTTGGTTAGTGGTGGGTGTGACGAGTTGAGTCCCGCGGCCAACGGGGTTTAACTGGATTGCACTGTTTCCCTGTCTGTGTCGATTAAGGACCGACCACTGTTGGATGTGTAGTCAAGTCACAGACTTATTATGCCTGGCACATACTTGCTTATGGGATCTCGGAAGGCTTGTTACTCTCTTGTCTTGGGCTCCGGCTCTTTCTGGACCGACTGATTGGAGGCGAGGATAGGTGGAGGTTGTTGATATTTGTTAACGCAGACAGAGAATGATCCGCAAGCGCACGGATATCAGTGAGCACTTCACCCAGGAGGTTATCCAGAGTTATCATATTTATAATTTTACCACTAGGAGAAAGCGTGCATGTGACTAACCAAACAAGGTGATTTGATGTGAGCGATGTATAGAGAAGACTACGACTGCACTCTCGTTCCAACCTAAGCATAGCAGTGAGAAACGGAGAATAATTCAAATATACATTATATATATATTAAGTATACATACATAAATATTTAAGGGTGTACAGAAAAAGTTGGGTATTCCTGGGAATACCCAGGCATCACTGTAGATCCGCCCATGGCTGAGTTAGATGCTGTAAACTCTGATGATCTGTTCGAATCACAAACTGTTGGTTCTGAAGATATGGTCGCCACTTTTCGACAGCTAGAATATTCGCCATACATTCCTTCTCGTATGTTGACAGAGCCTGGTTTTTCTGGGAAACTGGCTTACTGAGATAAGCAACAGGGTGATCTTCTTGCATCAAAACAGCTCCAAATCCAATTTCACTTGCATCGGTCTCCACAACAAACTGTTTGGAGAAATCTGGTATGGCCAAAACCGGAGCACTGATCAAAGCTTGCTTGAGATGTTGAAATGCAGCCTCAGTCATTGTATTCCAGACAAAAGGAGTGGATTTCTTCAGTAAGTCTGTCAACGGTCGACTGATCAGACCATATCCTCTGATAAACTTTCGGTAGTAACCTGTAAGCCCGAGGAACCCACGCAATTGCTTCACATTCGTTGGGGTGGGCCATTGTTTGACTGCCAATATCTTGCTGGGCTCAGTTGCTACACCCCGGCCTAAAATAATGTGGCCAAGGTACTCGACTTCCTGCTGGGCGAACGAGCACTTAGACAACTTGATGAAGAAATGCTGAGCGCGAATGATATCAAAGACTTCTCGCAGTAGCTTAATGTGATCTTCCAGAGTTGCTGAATAAACCAGAATGTCGTCCATGAAAACCAGGACACCACGTCGAAGCAGATGTCTGAATATCAAATTCATCACTCTTTGAAACGTCGTCGGTGCATTGGTTAAGACGAACGGCATCACCAAGAACTCGTAAAGACCATCATGAGTTTTGAATGCCGTCTTGTGCGTGTCATCATGGGCAATACGAATTTGATGATAGCCCGCGCGGAAGTCCAATTTGGAGAACCACTTTGCTCCTGCCAGTTCATCAATCAACTCATCTACAACCGGCATCGGATGCTTGTTCTTAACCGTGAGCGCATTCAGATGTCGATAATCGACACAGAACCTCCAGGTATTGTCCTTCTTGTGCACCAAGAGAACGGGCGAGGCATACGGGCTAGAACTCGATGTGATGATGCCATCTGCTAACATTTGAGCCAGCTGTTTCTCGATCTCATCCTTCTGGGCCGGTGAATAGCGATAAGGTCGAACACTTATGGGAGAAACTCCGGGTAACAGATCAATGTGATGATCGTAAGGCCGTCTGGGAGGTAGTTCATGTGGCTCCCTGAAGATATCTGAGTACTCATCAATCAATCTCTGAACCTCATTAGGTAACTGTTGGTTACCCGGCACGGTAACGGTGTGCACTGAATAAGCATCGACCTGAACCCCTGTCTGAGCAGGCTTAAACTAGAGACACTGAGGAATCGCACCTCGTTTCAGCAAGCCTTGTAGCTGAATTGAGCAGATCTGTGCACAGGAATTCAGTGATGGTTGCAGTCCGGTTAAGGTGATCCGCTTGCCATTGCGAGTGAATCGAATGATCTTTTTCACCCAGTCCACCCACATCGGGCTGCACTCCTCTAACCAGTCCTCGCCCAACACCATGTCAAAGCACTTTAAGGGTAACACCCCCGCATCCGATGTAAATGTGTATGACTTGGTCGACCACTGAAGGTGTGGTACTCTGAATGAGCATATCATCGGGGATCCATCCGCAGCTACAAATTTGGTGGGTGGGGCTTCCACAGTGGGCAACCACAACTGATCCACCAACCGATTGCTGACGAACGTGCCAACACTCCCAGAATATACCAGGATCAGAATTTCATGATTGTCAATGTGGCCACATAGCTTCAATGTCCGCCTCTTCCTGGGACTGACCGCTGGTTCAGAGGTCAAGACAGAAATGACTTCTTCCAATTCATCCACATCAGGATGATTCCTGTGAGGACAGAGCATCCCAACAATTCTTCTATCACGTGCAGGGAAACCCGGGCTGGACAAGTATGATTCTGACTCCATTTTTCGCCGCATTTGAAGCACAAATTGTTCTTGCGGCGGTAGTCTCTTAGTGAAGCTAGCTTGTCCTCTGGTTCTGACCGAGTAGGAGCAGGCTTGGTCTTGTCAGTATCAGGTTGCCGAGCGCGATCACCATACTATCGCCAAGAAGACTTGTGAGAATCCCGGCCACTGGAGCGCTGCTTCTTGCTCAACTCCTCTTCCTGCAGCATTGCCAGAGCACTAGCTGCGGCCACATCTCGAGGTCTATGCAGAGCAATTGCTGATCGAATGTCCTCTCTGAGACCCTCGACAAACTGTGTCACAAAGTATGTGTCGTCATATGAGGGATTGTACAACAGAATTCCATGTGCCATACGCTCAAATTCCATGTGTTGGTACTAGTCTTCTTAGAAGTTCATCCTACCACCCGCAAACTGATGGTCAGACGGAAAGGGTCAATCAGGTCCTTGAAGACATGTTGAGAGCGTGTATTATTTCTTTTCCAGAGAAGTGGGATAAGTGTTTGCATCTGGCGGAGTTCTCTTATAATAACAGTTATCAAGAGAGTATCCGGATGGCGCCTTTCGAAGCTTTGTATGGCAAGAAGTGTAGAACTCCAGTCAATTGGGTTGAAGTAGGAGACCGTGGATATTTTGGGCCTGACTTTATTAAAGAAGCTAGAGAGCAAGTTAGTGTTATTCAAAGTCACCTGAAGGCAGCACAGAATCGGCAGAAAACCTATGCAGACAAGAGAAGAAGGCCCTTGCAATTTAAGGTTGGTGACCATGTGTATCTTAAGGTGTCTCCTGTGAGAGGTGTGCATCGGTTCGGAGTTCGTGGAAAATTAGCTCCTCGCTATGTTGGACCTTATCAGATTTTGGAAAAATGCGGTCCTGTTGCCTATCGTATTCGGCTTCCGGACATTTTATCTGCGGTTCATAATGTTTTCCATGTGTCCCAATTGAGAAAATGTCTGTGAGTCCCCAGTGAAGTATTGGAGATTGATGGCCTCCCTCTCCAACCTGATCTATCTTATGTTGAGGATCCAATAAAAGTCTTGGACGAAAGAGAAAGGGTCACGAGAAACAGGGTGCTGAAATTTTATAAAGTCCAGTGGAAAAATCATTCCGAAGAAGAGGCAACGTGGGAGCAGGAGAATTATCTCTTAAAGCATTACCCTCAGATCCTCCCTATTGTGCCAAGGTAGTAACGTCTAAAAAAATTGTTTCTTACCTTTCTTCTCACACTAGGCACCGGAAATCTCAAGACGAGATTTTCTTTTAGGGGGGAAGAGCTGTAACACCCTAGGTGTTATCGCGTTCTTGAACTACTAAAACATGTCATGAGCATCATTGTTTTTGTGTTAATGCATGTGTTGAAATAGGGAAATGAAAATAAATTGTTCACAAGGTGATATCTGTGCATGAGTTTAGTGCTTGCTTATATTTTGAGTTAGTCAGAAAATGGAATATAAAAAGTAGATAGAAAAATCATACCTTTAGCAAGGTATGAACCCTGTGTGTTAATATGTTGTCTCGAATGTTGGCATGGTGTTAGGTAGTTTAAAAATTGGTATAAGAATTTATAAAAATTGAAAACCTAAGTTGTGGTTAGGAAAATGAAATGTGGTTTGGCTTGAAAAGTATTTTTTATGAGAAGAAATAATATAAAACTTGAGTATAATCTTGGGTGCGAATGGAAGTCCTAAGTATGTAGGAAGTGGTGCAACTTTGGTTGTAAAAAACCTAAGAAGTGATTAGAGTTATATGGAAATTGATAAAAAGAAAAAGAAAAGGAAATAGAAGGAAAAAGGGTGGGCAGCCCGGCCTGTCGGCCTGGCGTCGCCGGCCCACCCCCCTTTCCCTTCTCCCCTTCCGCGCGCGTGCATGGGCCGGCCCGCGACTTCGGCCGCGTCCGCACCGCCGTCGCCACTCCCGCCTCGCTCTCTATCCCTCTCTTGGGCGCCGCTGACAGGTGGACCCATGGGACCCACCTGTCGCTCTCTCTCTTCCTCCCCTATTTCTCGCCTCGCTGCCGGCTGATGGCCGCCGCTGTCCCTCTGCGTCGCGACCGCCGCCCGCACGTGGCCGTGCCGCCTTGCCGCTGTCATCGAATCCCGCTGCGCCGCTGCTCCACTGCCGCCGTAGCGCTGCGCACTGCTGCTACTGGTGTGCCTGCGCGAGGCCGCTGCTCGCGCGTGGCAGTGCGTGGCCACTGCGGCGCACGTCTGCGCGGTTCGCGTCGTATCCGCCACCCTGGCCCCGCACCGCTGCTGCTCACTGTCTTCCCCTGCACCGTTCAGCTCGGCTCAAGTGGACGCGTCGCGTGCGTCCCGTAGCGCCGCTGGGACACGTGCACATGGCCGCCGTCGTCGTTGCCCTGCCATTAAGGCACTGCGGCCGCACGAGCCGTGTCACCCTGGGCGTCCACATTTCTGGCCTTTAGTGCTTGCTCGTGGGACGTTGCCGGTTTCGCCACGTTCCGCCAAGCCTGGGACCAGCTGAGCCAAGGTGTGCCCTCCCTCTGTTCCCTGCCGCCATGGCCGCCTGAGCCACGGCTTTGATTTCGCCAGGGAGGGGTCATCTCGAGCCCTTGCATCGCGTCCCCAGCCTCGCCATTTCATCGCTCAGCCGCAGATCCCCACCGCTGTCTTAATTCGCGCCGCGCCAAGCCGCACCGGTCACACTCTCCTTTTCTCCCTCCGCTGTCGTCCTGCCGCCGTGACACCATGGTCCGGTTCGGCAGAGAGAGGCCACCTCGTATCGATTCGTCGCGCCCGCGTCTTCGCTAGTGAGTCAGGGATCCGCCGACCCCGCACTGCCTTTAATCCCTCCGTGACAAACTCCAATTTGGGAGTTTCCCGCCGCCGTGGCCATTAAGGCCGAATTCACCGCCCCCGACTTCCATCCACGCTCCACCTCCCTAGAACCACATTCCGCTCGTACACAGCCTCCTTGCACCTCACACCACCCCCTGCGCTCGCCACTTGCACTTGTTCTGCCGCGCTGTGTCGGGACGCGGTAGCGCCGCCGCGGAACACCGCCGATCTCACCGGGTCTCTCGTGGCCAGCCTCCCTCAGCCGCTTCTCGCGTCAACCTTCACCATAGGCTAGAGCTCGGTAAGCTCCTGGTGCTCTACGGCCACCTCGTTGGCCGGTTAATCGCTTAGGTTCGCCGGAACAGCCTCGCCGCCGCCGTGAACCGCCGCCCTCCGTGGCTGCATGTGCTGGCACGCCCCTGAGCCTCTAACTGCCACCCGACCCTGCGGGTTTAGTCAGAGATGGATGTCGGCCCTTAGTCGGGTCAGTTTAGGCCTTAGTTGGCTGGCGTGGGCGCGGGCTGCCGGCGGTTGCCGCGCCGCCGCGCGCGTCGTCGTTGGGACTTCATGTCGGAAATTAGAGGAAGGCCAGGGGGTTAAGTGAGAAGATCAGAGAGAGGAATAGGAAAAGGACGGCGGGTTAGTTTTGGCAGTGTTCAGGGTCTCTTTTGCAAAAGTGGCAGCGCGCGCGGGGGCTTCGCCTCGCGGGCCGTTTTCGCGCGCGGGCCGAGCTTTCAGTGGGCCGCACTGGGCTGTTTGCCCTTTTTCTTTTTCTAGCGAATTAGATTTAGTTGTTAATTAGATTTCTAGACTGATCTTTGGTAAATCATATAAAATCAAATACATGTCCAAAAATTATGAAATAAATTTTGTTAAGTTCCTAAAATCATGATCTACCTGTTGGTGATTTTTGTTCATATAGCTCTGCAATTTTTATTAAGTGCAATTAATTTAAGTTGAGACCACTTAATATTATGTATTAATATTTGTAGGATTTTTGGTGGTAGTTTGGTAAAAGATAAAATTTTAAAACTTTTACAGTAGCTTCATTGTATTATTATGTGCTCTCTGTAATTTTTGTAGCTCTAGCTAGGTTAGTTTGATAGGGATAGCAAGGATGCTATGACTTAGGGAATATTAAATCAATAATAAAACTTAAAGAAGCCTAGGAAATAAAAGGTTTTTGCTTTCTATAAAAGTGTTTCGGTTAGATAAGTGAGACACTGATGTTAGTATGTTAGCCTTTAGGGTTAGCTAGTTGTGTGAAATGTTTTCTCTTAAAATGATTATTGCATGAGTATTGCTTTTTGCATCATCATCATCATCGCATGCGTGTAGGAAACGAGGTAGCCGAAAACGGGATCACCGAAGAGCCCGAGTTCGAGGAGGTGATCGAGGAGATCGTAGAGGAGGTGCTGGAACTGGAGGATCCCCAGGAGCAGCCGCCGACTGACTTGACTGACCCTGCGCCTGCTCAAGGCAAGCCCCGGTGCATAACCTCTATTTTTGAATAATCAATATATATGTGTTGCGCATGTATGTTTTAGGAGTTGTATGGAGCCCACATGCATATAAATATACCCTATGAGTCCTACTAGTGCAGGTTCGTGTAGCTGCTATGCTTAGTTTAACGGTAGCGTGGGTAACCTGCCGTTACTCACAATAGACAAATGCTGTTAATCTCATGATAAATGGATGGAACTAAATGGAGACCGGGCAGGGATGAGATTTGGTTAGTGGTGGGTGTGACGAGTTGAGTCCCGCGGCCAACGGGGTTTAACTGGATTGCACTGTTTCCCTGTCTGTGTCGATTAAGGACCGACCACTGTTGGATGTGTAGTCAAGTCACAGACTTATTATGCCTGGCACATACTTGCTTATGGGATCTCGGAAGGCTTGTTACTCTCTTGTCTTGGGCTCCGGCTCTTTCTGGACCGACTGATTGTGAGTAACGGCAGGTTACCCACGCTACCGTTAAACTAAGCATAGCAGCTACACGAACCTGCACTAGTAGGACTCATAGGGTATATTTATATGCATGTGGGCTCCATACAACTCCTAAAACATACATGCGCAACACATATATATTGATTATTCAAAAATAGAGGTTATGCACCGGGGCTTGCCTTGAGCAGGCGCAGGGTCAGTCAAGTCAGTCGGCGGCTGCTCCTGGGGATCCTCCAGTTCCAGCACCTCCTCTACGATCTCCTCGATCACCTCCTCGAACTCGGGCTCTTCGGTGATCCCGTTTTCGGCTACCTCGTTTCCTACACGCATGCGATGATGATGATGATGCAAAAAGCAATACTCATGCAATAATCATTTTAAGAGAAAACATTTCACACAACTAGCTAACCCTAAAGGCTAACATACTAACATCAGTGTCTCACTTATCTAACCGAAACACTTTTATAGAAAGCAAAAACCTTTTATTTCCTAGGCTTCTTTAAGTTTTATTATTGATTTAATATTCCCTAAGTCATAGCATCCTTGCTATCCCTATCAAACTAACCTAGCTAGAGCTACAAAAATTACAGAGAGCACATAATAATACAATGAAGCTACTGTAAAAGTTTTAAAATTTTATCTTTTACCAAACTACCACCAAAAATCCTACAAATATTAATACATAATATTAAGTGGTCTCAACTTAAATTAATTGCACTTAATAAAAATTGCAGAGCTATATGAACAAAAATCACCAACAGGTAGATCATGATTTTAGGAACTTAACAAAATTTATTTCATAATTTTTGGACATGTATTTGATTTTATATGATTTACCAAAGATCAGTCTAGAAATCTAATTAACAACTAAATCTAATTCGCTAGAAAAAGAAAAAGGGCAAACAGCCCAGTGCGGCCCACTGAAAGCTCGGCCCGCGCGCGAAAACGGCCCGCGAGGCGAAGCCCCCGCGCGCGCTGCCACTTTTGCAAAAGAGACCCTGAACACTGCCAAAACTAACCCGCCGTCCTTTTCCTATTCCTCTCTCTGATCTTCTCACTTAACCCCCTGGCCTTCCTCTAATTTCCGACATGAAGTCCCAACGACGACGCGCGCGGCGGCGCGGCAACCGCCGGCAGCCCGCGCCCACGCCAGCCAACTAAGGCCTAAACTGACCCGACTAAGGGCCGACATCCATCTCTGACTAAACCCGCAGGGTCGGGTGGCAGTTAGAGGCTCAGGGGCGTGCCAGCACATGCAGCCACGGAGGGCGGCGGTTCACGGCGGCGGCGAGGCTGTTCCGGCGAACCTAAGCGATTAACCGGCCAACGAGGTGGCCGTAGAGCACCAGGAGCTTACCGAGCTCTAGCCTATGGTGAAGGTTGACGCGAGAAGCGGCTGAGGGAGGCTGGCCACGAGAGACCCGGTGAGATCGGCGGTGTTCCGCGGCGGCGCTACCGCGTCCCGACACAGCGCGGCAGAACAAGTGCAAGTGGCGAGCGCAGGGGGTGGTGTGAGGTGCAAGGAGGCTGTGTACGAGCGGAATGTGGTTCTAGGGAGGTGGAGCGTGGATGGAAGTCGGGGGCGGTGAATTCGGCCTTAATGGCCACGGCGGCGGGAAACTCCCAAATTGGAGTTTGTCACGGAGGGATTAAAGGCAGTGCGGGGTCGGCGGATCCCTGACTCACTAGCGAAGACGCGGGCGCGACGAATCGATACGAGGTGGCCTCTCTCTGCCGAACCGGACCATGGTGTCACGGCGGCAGGACGACAGCGGAGGGAGAAAAGGAGAGTGTGACCGGTGCGGCTTGGCGCGGCGCGAATTAAGACAGCGGTGGGGATCTGCGGCTGAGCGATGAAATGGCGAGGCTGGGGACGCGATGCAAGGGCTCGAGATGACCCCTCCCTGGCGAAATCAAAGCCGTGGCTCAGGCGGCCATGGCGGCAGGGAACAGAGGGAGGGCACACCTTGGCTCAGCTGGTCCCAGGCTTGGCGGAACGTGGCGAAACCGGCAACGTCCCACGAGCAAGCACTAAAGGCCAGAAATGTGGACGCCCAGGGTGACACGGCTCGTGCGGCCGCAGTGCCTTAATGGCAGGGCAACGACGACGGCGGCCATGTGCACGTGTCCCAGCGGCGCTACGGGACGCACGCGACGCGTCCACTTGAGCCGAGCTGAACGGTGCAGGGGAAGACAGTGAGCAGCAGCGGTGCGGGGCCAGGGTGGCGGATACGACGCGAACCGCGCAGACGTGCGCCGCAGTGGCCACGCACTGCCACGCGCGAGCAGCGGCCTCGCGCAGGCACACCAGTAGCAGCAGTGCGCAGCGCTACGGCGGCAGTGGAGCAGCGGCGCAGCGGGATTCGATGACAGCGGCAAGGCGGCACGGCCACGTGCGGGCGGCGGTCGCGACGCAGAGGGACAGCGGCGGCCATCAGCCGGCAGCGAGGCGAGAAATAGGGGAGGAAGAGAGAGAGCGACAGGTGGGTCCCATGGGTCCACCTGTCAGCGGCGCCCAAGAGAGGGATAGAGAGCGAGGCGGGAGTGGCGACGGCGGTGCGGACGCGGCCGAAGTCGCGGGCCGGCCCATGCACGCGCGCGGAAGGGGAGAAGGGAAAGGGGGGTGGGCCGGCGACGCCAGGCCGACAGGCCGGGCTGCCCACCCTTTTTCCTTCTATTTCCCTTTTCTTTTTCTTTTTATCAATTTCCATATAACTCTAATCACTTCTTAGGTTTTTTACAACCAAAGTTGCACCACTTCCTACATACTTAGGACTTCCATTCGCACCCAAGATTATACTCAAGTTTTATATTATTTCTTCTCATAAAAAAATACTTTTCAAGCCAAACCACATTTCATTTTCCTAACCACAACTTAGGTTTTCAATTTTTATAAATTCTTATACCAATTTTTAAACTACCTAACACCATGCCAACATTCGAGACAACATATTAACACACAGGGTTCATACCTTGCTAAAGGTATGATTTTTCTATCTACTTTTTATATTCCATTTTCTGACTAACTCAAAATATAAGCAAGCACTAAACTCATGCACAGATATCACCTTGTGAACAATTTATTTTCATTTCCCTATTTCAACACATGCATTAACACAAAAACAATGATGCTCATGACATGTTTTAGTAGTTCAAGAACGCGATAACACCTAGGGTGTTACAGCTCTTCCCCCCTAAAAGAAAATCTCGTCTTGAGATTTCCGGTGCCTAGTGTGAGAAGAAAGGTAAGAAACAATTTTTTTAGACGTTACTACCTTGGCACAATAGGGAGGATCTGAGGGTAATGCTTTAAGAGATAATTCTCCTGCTCCCACGTTGCCTCTTCTTCGGAATGATTTTTCCACTGGACTTTATAAAATTTCAGCACCCTGTTTCTCGTGACCCTTTCTCTTTCGTCCAAGACTTTTATTGGATCCTCAACATAAGATAGATCAGGTTGGAGAGGGAGGCCATCAATCTCCAATACTTCACTGGGGACTCACAGACATTTTCTCAATTGGGACACATGGAAAACATTATGAACCGCAGATAAAATGTCCGGAAGCCGAATACGATAGGCAACAGGACCGCATTTTTCCAAAATCTGATAAGGTCCAACATAGCGAGGAGCTAATTTTCCACGAACTCCGAACCGATGCACACCTCTCACAGGAGACACCTTAAGATACACATGGTCACCAACCTTAAATTGCAAGGGCCTTCTTCTCTTGTCTGCATAGGTTTTCTGCCGATTCTGTGCATGAGTTTAGTGCTTGCTTATATTTTGAGTTAGTCAGAAAATGGAATATAAAAAGTAGATAGAAAAATCATACCTTTAGCAAGGTATGAACCCTGTGTGTTAATATGTTGTCTCGAATGTTGGCATGGTGTTAGGTAGTTTAAAAATTGGTATAAGAATTTATAAAAATTGAAAACCTAAGTTGTGGTTAGGAAAATGAAATGTGGTTTGGCTTGAAAAGTATTTTTTTATGAGAAGAAATAATATAAAACTTGAGTATAATCTTGGGTGCGAATGGAAGTCCTAAGTATGTAGGAAGTGGTGCAACTTTGGTTGTAAAAAACCTAAGAAGTGATTAGAGTTATATGGAAATTGATAAAAAGAAAAAGAAAAGGGAAATAGAAGGAAAAAGGGTGGGCAGCCCGGCCTGTCGGCCTGGCGTCGCCGGCCCACCCCCCTTTCCCTTCTCCCCTTCCGCGCGCGTGCATGGGCCGGCCCGCGACTTCGGCCGCGTCCGCACCGCCGTCGCCACTCCCGCCTCGCTCTCTATCCCTCTCTTGGGCGCCGCTGACAGGTGGACCCATGGGACCCACCTGTCGCTCTCTCTCTTCCTCCCCTATTTCTCGCCTCGCTGCCGGCTGATGGCCGCCGCTGTCCCTCTGCGTCGCGACCGCCGCCCGCACGTGGCCGTGCCGCCTTGCCGCTGTCATCGAATCCCGCTGCGCCGCTGCTCCACTGCCGCCGTAGCGCTGCGCACTGCTGCTACTGGTGTGCCTGCGCGAGGCCGCTGCTCGCGCGTGGCAGTGCGTGGCCACTGCGGCGCACGTCTGCGCGGTTCGCGTCGTATCCGCCACCCTGGCCCCGCACCGCTGCTGCTCACTGTCTTCCCCTGCACCGTTCAGCTCGGCTCAAGTGGACGCGTCGCGTGCGTCCCGTAGCGCCGCTGGGACACGTGCACATGGCCGCCGTCGTCGTTGCCCTGCCATTAAGGCACTGCGGCCGCACGAGCCGTGTCACCCTGGGCGTCCACATTTCTGGCCTTTAGTGCTTGCTCGTGGGACGTTGCCGGTTTCGCCACGTTCCGCCAAGCCTGGGACCAGCTGAGCCAAGGTGTGCCCTCCCTCTGTTCCCTGCCGCCATGGCCGCCTGAGCCACGGCTTTGATTTCGCCAGGGAGGGGTCATCTCGAGCCCTTGCATCGCGTCCCCAGCCTCGCCATTTCATCGCTCAGCCGCAGATCCCCACCGCTGTCTTAATTCGGCCTTAATGGCCACGGCGGCGGGAAACTCCCAAATTGGAGTTTGTCACGGAGGGATTAAAGGCAGTGCGGGGTCGGCGGATCCCTGACTCACTAGCGAAGACGCGGGCGCGACGAATCGATACGAGGTGGCCTCTCTCTGCCGAACCGGACCATGGTGTCACGGCGGCAGGACGACAGCGGAGGGAGAAAAGGAGAGTGTGACCGGTGCGGCTTGGCGCGGCGCGAATTAAGACAGCGGTGGGGATCTGCGGCTGAGCGATGAAATGGCGAGGCTGGGGACGCGATGCAAGGGCTCGAGATGACCCCTCCCTGGCGAAATCAAAGCCGTGGCTCAGGCGGCCATGGCGGCAGGGAACAGAGGGAGGGCACACCTTGGCTCAGCTGGTCCCAGGCTTGGCGGAACGTGGCGAAACCGGCAACGTCCCACGAGCAAGCACTAAAGGCCAGAAATGTGGACGCCCAGGGTGACACGGCTCGTGCGGCCGCAGTGCCTTAATGGCAGGGCAACGACGACGGCGGCCATGTGCACGTGTCCCAGCGGCGCTACGGGACGCACGCGACGCGTCCACTTGAGCCGAGCTGAACGGTGCAGGGGAAGACAGTGAGCAGCAGCGGTGCGGGGCCAGGGTGGCGGATACGACGCGAACCGCGCAGACGTGCGCCGCAGTGGCCACGCACTGCCACGCGCGAGCAGCGGCCTCGCGCAGGCACACCAGTAGCAGCAGTGCGCAGCGCTACGGCGGCAGTGGAGCAGCGGCGCAGCGGGATTCGATGACAGCGGCAAGGCGGCACGGCCACGTGCGGGCGGCGGTCGCGACGCAGAGGGACAGCGGCGGCCATCAGCCGGCAGCGAGGCGAGAAATAGGGGAGGAAGAGAGAGAGCGACAGGTGGGTCCCATGGGTCCACCTGTCAGCGGCGCCCAAGAGAGGGATAGAGAGCGAGGCGGGAGTGGCGACGGCGGTGCGGACGCGGCCGAAGTCGCGGGCCGGCCCATGCACGCGCGCGGAAGGGGAGAAGGGAAAGGGGGGTGGGCCGGCGACGCCAGGCCGACAGGCCGGGCTGCCCACCCTTTTTCCTTCTATTTCCCTTTTCTTTTTCTTTTTATCAATTTCCATATAACTCTAATCACTTCTTAGGTTTTTTACAACCAAAGTTGCACCACTTCCTACATACTTAGGACTTCCATTCGCACCCAAGATTATACTCAAGTTTTATATTATTTCTTCTCATAAAAAAATACTTTTCAAGCCAAACCACATTTCATTTTCCTAACCACAACTTAGGTTTTCAATTTTTATAAATTCTTATACCAATTTTTAAACTACCTAACACCATGCCAACATTCGAGACAACATATTAACACACAGGGTTCATACCTTGCTAAAGGTATGATTTTTCTATCTACTTTTTATATTCCATTTTCTGACTAACTCAAAATATAAGCAAGCACTAAACTCATGCACAGAATCGGCAGAAAACCTATGCAGACAAGAGAAGAAGGCCCTTGCAATTTAAGGTTGGTGACCATGTGTATCTTAAGGTGTCTCCTGTGAGAGGTGTGCATCGGTTCGGAGTTCGTGGAAAATTAGCTCCTCGCTATGTTGGACCTTATCAGATTTTGGAAAAATGCGGTCCTGTTGCCTATCGTATTCGGCTTCCGGACATTTTATCTGCGGTTCATAATGTTTTCCATGTGTCCCAATTGAGAAAATGTCTGTGAGTCCCCAGTGAAGTATTGGAGATTGATGGCCTCCCTCTCCAACCTGATCTATCTTATGTTGAGGATCCAATAAAAGTCTTGGACGAAAGAGAAAGGGTCACGAGAAACAGGGTGCTGAAATTTTATAAAGTCCAGTGGAAAAATCATTCCGAAGAAGAGGCAACGTGGGAGCAGGAGAATTATCTCTTAAAGCATTACCCTCAGATCCTCCCTATTGTGCCAAGGTAGTAACGTCTAAAAAATTGTTTCTTACCTTTCTTCTCACACTAGGCACCGGAAATCTCAAGACGAGATTTTCTTTTAGGGGGGAAGAGCTGTAACACCCTAGGTGTTATCGCGTTCTTGAACTACTAAAACATGTCATGAGCATCATTGTTTTTGTGTTAATGCATGTGTTGAAATAGGGAAATGAAAATAAATTGTTCACAAGGTGATATCTGTGCATGAGTTTAGTGCTTGCTTATATTTTGAGTTAGTCAGAAAATGGAATATAAAAAGTAGATAGAAAAATCATACCTTTAGCAAGGTATGAACCCTGTGTGTTAATATGTTGTCTCGAATGTTGGCATGGTGTTAGGTAGTTTAAAAATTGGTATAAGAATTTATAAAAATTGAAAACCTAAGTTGTGGTTAGGAAAATGAAATGTGGTTTGGCTTGAAAAGTATTTTTTTATGAGAAGAAATAATATAAAACTTGAGTATAATCTTGGGTGCGAATGGAAGTCCTAAGTATGTAGGAAGTGGTGCAACTTTGGTTGTAAAAAACCTAAGAAGTGATTAGAGTTATATGGAAATTGATAAAAAGAAAAAGAAAAGGGAAATAGAAGGAAAAAGGGTGGGCAGCCCGGCCTGTCGGCCTGGCGTCGCCGGCCCACCCCCCTTTCCCTTCTCCCCTTCCGCGCGCGTGCATGGGCCGGCCCGCGACTTCGGCCGCGTCCGCACCGCCGTCGCCACTCCCGCCTCGCTCTCTATCCCTCTCTTGGGCGCCGCTGACAGGTGGACCCATGGGACCCACCTGTCGCTCTCTCTCTTCCTCCCCTATTTCTCGCCTCGCTGCCGGCTGATGGCCGCCGCTGTCCCTCTGCGTCGCGACCGCCGCCCGCACGTGGCCGTGCCGCCTTGCCGCTGTCATCGAATCCCGCTGCGCCGCTGCTCCACTGCCGCCGTAGCGCTGCGCACTGCTGCTACTGGTGTGCCTGCGCGAGGCCGCTGCTCGCGCGTGGCAGTGCGTGGCCACTGCGGCGCACGTCTGCGCGGTTCGCGTCGTATCCGCCACCCTGGCCCCGCACCGCTGCTGCTCACTGTCTTCCCCTGCACCGTTCAGCTCGGCTCAAGTGGACGCGTCGCGTGCGTCCCGTAGCGCCGCTGGGACACGTGCACATGGCCGCCGTCGTCGTTGCCCTGCCATTAAGGCACTGCGGCCGCACGAGCCGTGTCACCCTGGGCGTCCACATTTCTGGCCTTTAGTGCTTGCTCGTGGGACGTTGCCGGTTTCGCCACGTTCCGCCAAGCCTGGGACCAGCTGAGCCAAGGTGTGCCCTCCCTCTGTTCCCTGCCGCCATGGCCGCCTGAGCCACGGCTTTGATTTCGCCAGGGAGGGGTCATCTCGAGCCCTTGCATCGCGTCCCCAGCCTCGCCATTTCATCGCTCAGCCGCAGATCCCCACCGCTGTCTTAATTCGCGCCGCGCCAAGCCGCACCGGTCACACTCTCCTTTTCTCCCTCCGCTGTCGTCCTGCCGCCGTGACACCATGGTCCGGTTCGGCAGAGAGAGGCCACCTCGTATCGATTCGTCGCGCCCGCGTCTTCGCTAGTGAGTCAGGGATCCGCCGACCCCGCACTGCCTTTAATCCCTCCGTGACAAACTCCAATTTGGGAGTTCCCGCCGCCGTGGCCATTAAGGCCGAATTCACCGCCCCCGACTTCCATCCACGCTCCACCTCCCTAGAACCACATTCCGCTCGTACACAGCCTCCTTGCACCTCACACCACCCCCTGCGCTCGCCACTTGCACTTGTTCTGCCGCGCTGTGTCGGGACGCGGTAGCGCCGCCGCGGAACACCGCCGATCTCACCGGGTCTCTCGTGGCCAGCCTCCCTCAGCCGCTTCTCGCGTCAACCTTCACCATAGGCTAGAGCTCGGTAAGCTCCTGGTGCTCTACGGCCACCTCGTTGGCCGGTTAATCGCTTAGGTTCGCCGGAACAGCCTCGCCGCCGCCGTGAACCGCCGCCCTCCGTGGCTGCATGTGCTGGCACGCCCCTGAGCCTCTAACTGCCACCCGACCCTGCGGGTTTAGTCAGAGATGGATGTCGGCCCTTAGTCGGGTCAGTTTAGGCCTTAGTTGGCTGGCGTGGGCGCGGGCTGCCGGCGGTTGCCGCGCCGCCGCGCGCGTCGTCGTATGGGACTTCATGTCGGAAATTAGAGGAAGGCCAGGGGGTTAAGTGAGAAGATCAGAGAGAGGAATAGGAAAAGGACGGCGGGTTAGTTTTGGCAGTGTTCAGGGTCTCTTTTGCAAAAGTGGCAGCGCGCGCGGGGGCTTCGCCTCGCGGGCCGTTTTCGCGCGCGGGCCGAGCTTTCAGTGGGCCGCACTGGGCTGTTTGCCCTTTTTCTTTTTCTAGCGAATTAGATTTAGTTGTTAATTAGATTTCTAGACTGATCTTTGGTAAATCATATAAAATCAAATACATGTCCAAAAATTATGAAATAAATTTTGTTAAGTTCCTAAAATCATGATCTACCTGTTGGTGATTTTTGTTCATATAGCTCTGCAATTTTTATTAAGTGCAATTAATTTAAGTTGAGACCACTTAATATTATGTATTAATATTTGTAGGATTTTTGGTGGTAGTTTGGTAAAAGATAAAATTTTAAAACTTTTACAGTAGCTTCATTGTATTATTATGTGCTCTCTGTAATTTTTGTAGCTCTAGCTAGGTTAGTTTGATAGGGATAGCAAGGATGCTATGACTTAGGGAATATTAAATCAATAATAAAACTTAAAGAAGCCTAGGAAATAAAAGGTTTTTGCTTTCTATAAAAGTGTTTCGGTTAGATAAGTGAGACACTGATGTTAGTATGTTAGCCTTTAGGGTTAGCTAGTTGTGTGAAATGTTTTCTCTTAAAATGATTATTGCATGAGTATTGCTTTTTGCATCATCATCATCATCGCATGCGTGTAGGAAACGAGGTAGCCGAAAACGGGATCACCGAAGAGCCCGAGTTCGAGGAGGTGATCGAGGAGATCGTAGAGGAGGTGCTGGAACTGGAGGATCCCCAGGAGCAGCCGCCGACTGACTTGACTGACCCTGCGCCTGCTCAAGGCAAGCCCCGGTGCATAACCTCTATTTTTGAATAATCAATATATATGTGTTGCGCATGTATGTTTTAGGAGTTGTATGGAGCCCACATGCATATAAATATACCCTATGAGTCCTACTAGTGCAGGTTCGTGTAGCTGCTATGCTTAGTTTAACGGTAGCGTGGGTAACCTGCCGTTACTCACAATAGACAAATGCTGTTAATCTCATGATAAATGGATGGAACTAAATGGAGACCGGGCAGGGATGAGATTTGGTTAGTGGTGGGTGTGACGAGTTGAGTCCCGCGGCCAACGGGGTTTAACTGGATTGCACTGTTTCCCTGTCTGTGTCGATTAAGGACCGACCACTGTTGGATGTGTAGTCAAGTCACAGACTTATTATGCCTGGCACATACTTGCTTATGGGATCTCGGAAGGCTTGTTACTCTCTTGTCTTGGGCTCCGGCTCTTTCTGGACCGACTGATTGGAGGCGAGGATAGGTGGAGGTTGTTGATATTTGTTAACGCAGACAGAGAATGATCCGCAAGCGCACGGATATCAGTGAGCACTTCACCCAGGAGGTTATCCAGAGTTATCATATTTATAATTTTACCACTAGGAGAAAGCGTGCATGTGACTAACCAAACAAGGTGATTTGATGTGAGCGATGTATAGAGAAGACTACGACTGCACTCTCGTTCCAACCTAAGCAAGGATGATCTACTGCTCTATTGG
>JAHUYU010003236.1:0-17962 GCA_030439765.1 Tripidium arundinaceum | reverse complement strand
ATGGTTGGAAACGTTCATTCCAAAAGGGACAAACATATGGGATACAACAACTATACAGGTGAATCCTCGTGTCCCTTTTGATACTAAGGGTCTGTTTGGCCAGACCCAATCTAGCATCGGCTTAATCACTATAGGCCACTATAGCAAAGCCAGAGGGTGCCTAAAAAACTCATATCCACCAGCATCATCAGTTCCTCGAGCAAAAGCTTAGGAAACCAGAGCCATTTTGCTAGTTGCTACAATTCAGAACAATGCAACACAATAGCGGGGGAATTAAAGTCATTGTGGGCAGCGCCACACAAAAATTAAAGCCTGAACACGAAATTAATTAATTTTGATTGTTTATCTATAGTTTAAAATTACTAGCCTGTGTACGAATTGATGTACTAATTTTTTAACTAAAATTGACATATTAGTACGGAGCAATTCTCCACTCTCAATTGCAAATATGTTCAATTATATTTATTTTCCATCTTGTGCGGCTAGGACATATTGCACCTATAGGTCCACATGGCACATGTCATAGACACAACGACAGAAAAATAAGGGATTGAGAAATTTTACCATCGAATAATAGGACAACCCCCGTTCTTATTCATCATAAGTGATATTTTGGACATCAAACTCTCTGATTAGCACAAAACTTTGGCATTTGCGCCCTATGTTCGAGATCTACCAAAATTGTAGCATTTTATCAAAGTATTTAATTTTGAAGCCAAATCTATACCAGTTTATTTTATCAATTTATTCAGCATATAAAGACATTTCAGTGACCAGAACCATCACACATTTTGTATTGGAAGACATTTTTTACTGGCTGCGAGCAGTCCGTTTTATGTGTTGTCGAGATGGATCACGTTGTATGATGAGTCAACATAACTAAATAATGCACTGGATCTATCTATCACAACTCATACAGGTCCCATATGCCTAATAATGTTGGGAAAACCAACTCATATGACCACATCGGTCCCCTACCATGTTTGCACGCTACACTACATACATCACTCATCACTGGTCCTTAGTTTTGATACCTCCTCCCACAATGTTCAATGCATATACTAATACATCTCAAATAATTCCTACAGATGTAACAAAAATACACTGTCTTTGGTTTCCTGAAGAAGGATTTCAAGGAGGCACGTCCATCGTACTGCAGTCTGCAGCTATGGCCGCCCCCATCTCTGGCCAATAAATGTACTAGGTCACTTGTAGCCAATAGCGTCTCAACATGCACGCAGCTTTTCCCCCAATAGTGCAGGTCCTTGTATTCTCCCTCACCTCATCGACACGAACATGCAGTATTCCTTCCCGGCCCTCCTCTCTCTATAAGATGGCACAGCCCTCTCAGGTAGGGGCGAGTGTCTCACATAAAAAATATAACCCCAAGGTTCCTAAGCACAATTCTCTAGCTAGCTTGGTTTCCTACACACAATCTATGCACATGAGCCCATGCCTGATGCCTCCTCTCCTCTGTCCTCTCTTCCTCCTCCTCCTCTTTGCACCTGCATAGAGAGATGATATGATCACCTGGACAATCTCTCTCTCTCTCTCAAACAAGCCTAGACCTTATGCATGGCCGGACACATCTGATCATAGGACATAGGCCACACTCCTCGTGCCTCTCCCTCATAGTATCATTGAGATCGACACACACTGCTCTTAGTGCCAGGACCTAGAGAGGGGAGAGGGGAGAGGGCATCAGGGGCCTTGGAGTCCCATCAGTAAAGCACATGTTTCCTTTCTGTGATTCCTCAAGCCCCATGGACTTACCGCTTTACCAGCAGCTGCAGCTCAGCCCGCCTTCCCCAAAGCCGGACCAATCTAGCAGCTTCTACTGCTACCCATGCTCCCCTCCCTTCGCCGCCGACGCCAGCTTTCACCTGAGCTACCAGATCGGTAGTGCCGCCGCCGCTACCCCTCCACAAGCCGTGATCAACAACTCGCCGGAGCTGCCGCTGATGGAGCAGGCGCCGGCGCCGGCTACAGAGCTGGGCGCCTGCGCCAGTGGTGCACAAGGCGCCGGCGTCAGCGTCAGCCTCGACAGGGCGGCGGCCGCGGCGAGGAAAGACAGGCACAGCAAGATATGCACCGCCGGCGGGATGAGGGACCGCCGGATGCGGCTCTCCCTTGACGTCGCCCGCAACTTCTTCGCGCTCCAGGATATGCTTGGCTTCGACAAGGCCAGCAAGACGGTACAATGGCTCCTCAACACGTCCAAGACCGCCATCCAGGAGATCATGGCCGACGACGTCGACGCGTCGTCGGAGTGCGTGGAGGACGGCTCCAGCAGCCTCTCCGTCGACGGCAAGCACAACCCGGCGGCGGAGCAGCTGGGAGGAGGAGATCAGAAGCCCAAGGATAATGGCCGCAGCGAGGGGAAGAAGCCGGCCAAGTCAAGGAAGGCGGCGACCACCCCGAAGCCGCCAAAAAAATCGGGGAATAATGCGCACCCGGTCCCCGACAAGGAGACGAGGGCGAAGGCGAGGGAGAGAGCGAGGGAGCGAACCAAGGAGAAGCACCGGATGCGTTGGGTAAAGCTTGCATCAGCCGTTGACGTGGAGGCGGCGGCTGCCTCGGTGGCGAGCGACAGGCCGAGCTCGAACAATTTGAGCCACCACTCATTGTCGTCCATGAACATGCCGCGTGCTGCGGCAGAATTGGAGGAGAGGGAGAGGTGTTCATCAACTCTCAACGATAGAGGAAGGATGCAAGAAATCACAGGGGCGAGCGACGTGGTAGGGGACCGATGTGGTCATATGAGTTGGTTTTCCAACATTATTAGGCATATGGGACCTGTATGAGTTGTGATAGATAGATCCAGTGCATTATTTAGTTATGTTGACTCATCATACAACGTGATCCATCTCGACAACACATAAAACGGACTGCTCGCAGCCAGTAAAAAATGTCTTCCAATACAAAATGTGTGATGGTTCTGGTCACTGAAATGTCTTTATATGCTGAATAAATTGATAAAATAAACTGGTATAGATTTGGCTTCAAAATTAAATACTTTGATAAAATGCTACAATTTTGGTAGATCTCGAACATAGGGCGCAAATGCCAAAGTTTTGTGCTAATCAGAGAGTTTGATGTCCAAAATATCACTTATGATGAATAAGAACGGGGGTTGTCCTATTATTCTCTGGTATTTCTTGTTTAATTCACCTTTCCCTTCCATGAGCAAACTATTGAAGTCTAGACCAAATAAATGTTGTGTTTTTTTTCATACAAGTGAAGTTGTTACACGTACAACACATCAATGTTTGTACACCAAGCAAATAAAATGTTCAAATCATTTGTATTGTTGCTTAACTTCTAGCTAATAGTTCAACTAATAATTAAGAAGCTATTAGCTAGCTTTGTACAGCTTGCAACTAACAATAGCAACATAGATTCAAACACCCCCTTAATCAAATGGTTGGAAACGTTCATTCCAAAAGGGACAAACATATGGGATACAACAACTATACAGGTGAATCCTCGTGTCCCTTTTGATACTAAGGGTCTGTTTGGCCAGACCCAATCTAGCATCGGCTTAATCACTATAGGCCACTATAGCAAAGCCAGAGGGTGCCTAAAAAACTCATATCCACCAGCATCATCAGTTCCTCGAGCAAAAGCTTAGGAAACCAGAGCCATTTTGCTAGTTGCTACAATTCAGAACAATGCAACACAATAGCGGGGGAATTAAAGTCATTGTGGGCAGCGCCACACAAAAATTAAAGCCTGAACACGAAATTAATTAATTTTGATTGTTTATCTATAGTTTAAAATTACTAGCCTGTGTACGAATTGATGTACTAATTTTTTAACTAAAATTGACATATTAGTACGGAGCAATTCTCCACTCTCAATTGCAAATATGTTCAATTATATTTATTTTCCATCTTGTGCGGCTAGGACATATTGCACCTATAGGTCCACATGGCACATGTCATAGACACAACGACAGAAAAATAAGGGATTGAGAAATTTTACCATCGAATAATAGGACAACCCCCGTTCTTATTCATCATAAGTGATATTTTGGACATCAAACTCTCTGATTAGCACAAAACTTTGGCATTTGCGCCCTATGTTCGAGATCTACCAAAATTGTAGCATTTTATCAAAGTATTTAATTTTGAAGCCAAATCTATACCAGTTTATTTTATCAATTTATTCAGCATATAAAGACATTTCAGTGACCAGAACCATCACACATTTTGTATTGGAAGACATTTTTTACTGGCTGCGAGCAGTCCGTTTTATGTGTTGTCGAGATGGATCACGTTGTATGATGAGTCAACATAACTAAATAATGCACTGGATCTATCTATCACAACTCATACAGGTCCCATATGCCTAATAATGTTGGGAAAACCAACTCATATGACCACATCGGTCCCCTACCACGTCGCTCGCCCCTGTGATTTCTTGCATCCTTCCTCTATCGTTGAGAGTTGATGAACACCTCTCCCTCTCCTCCAATTCTGCCGCAGCACGCGGCATGTTCATGGACGACAATGAGTGGTGGCTCAAATTGTTCGAGCTCGGCCTGTCGCTCGCCACCGAGGCAGCCGCCGCCTCCACGTCAACGGCTGATGCAAGCTTTACCCAACGCATCCGGTGCTTCTCCTTGGTTCGCTCCCTCGCTCTCTCCCTCGCCTTCGCCCTCGTCTCCTTGTCGGGGACCGGGTGCGCATTATTCCCCGATTTTTTTGGCGGCTTCGGGGTGGTCGCCGCCTTCCTTGACTTGGCCGGCTTCTTCCCCTCGCTGCGGCCATTATCCTTGGGCTTCTGATCTCCTCCTCCCAGCTGCTCCGCCGCCGGGTTGTGCTTGCCGTCGACGGAGAGGCTGCTGGAGCCGTCCTCCACGCACTCCGACGACGCGTCGACGTCGTCGGCCATGATCTCCTGGATGGCGGTCTTGGACGTGTTGAGGAGCCATTGTACCGTCTTGCTGGCCTTGTCGAAGCCAAGCATATCCTGGAGCGCGAAGAAGTTGCGGGCGACGTCAAGGGAGAGCCGCATCCGGCGGTCCCTCATCCCGCCGGCGGTGCATATCTTGCTGTGCCTGTCTTTCCTCGCCGCGGCCGCCGCCCTGTCGAGGCTGACGCTGACGCCGGCGCCTTGTGCACCACTGGCGCAGGCGCCCAGCTCTGTAGCCGGCGCCGGCGCCTGCTCCATCAGCGGCAGCTCCGGCGAGTTGTTGATCACGGCTTGTGGAGGGGTAGCGGCGGCGGCACTACCGATCTGGTAGCTCAGGTGAAAGCTGGCGTCGGCGGCGAAGGGAGGGGAGCATGGGTAGCAGTAGAAGCTGCTAGATTGGTCCGGCTTTGGGGAAGGCGGGCTGAGCTGCAGCTGCTGGTAAAGCGGTAAGTCCATGGGGCTTGAGGAATCACAGAAAGGAAACATGTGCTTTACTGATGGGACTCCAAGGCCCCTGATGCCCTCTCCCCTCTCCCCTCTCTAGGTCCTGGCACTAAGAGCAGTGTGTGTCGATCTCAATGATACTATGAGGGAGAGGCACGAGGAGTGTGGCCTATGTCCTATGATCAGATGTGTCCGGCCATGCATAAGGTCTAGGCTTGTTTGAGAGAGAGAGAGAGATTGTCCAGGTGATCATATCATCTCTCTATGCAGGTGCAAAGAGGAGGAGGAGGAAGAGAGGACAGAGGAGAGGAGGCATCAGGCATGGGCTCATGTGCATAGATTGTGTGTAGGAAACCAAGCTAGCTAGAGAATTGTGCTTAGGAACCTTGGGGTTATATTTTTTATGTGAGACACTCGCCCCTACCTGAGAGGGCTGTGCCATCTTATAGAGAGAGGAGGGCCGGGAAGGAATACTGCATGTTCGTGTCGATGAGGTGAGGGAGAATACAAGGACCTGCACTATTGGGGGAAAAGCTGCGTGCATGTTGAGACGCTATTGGCTACAAGTGACCTAGTACATTTATTGGCCAGAGATGGGGGCGGCCATAGCTGCAGACTGCAGTACGATGGACGTGCCTCCTTGAAATCCTTCTTCAGGAAACCAAAGACAGTGTATTTTTGTTACATCTGTAGGAATTATTTGAGATGTATTAGTATATGCATTGAACATTGTGGGAGGAGGTATCAAAACTAAGGACCAGTGATGAGTGATGTATGTAGTGTAGCGTGCAAACATGGTAGGGGACCGATGTGGTCATATGAGTTGGTTTTCCCAACATTATTAGGCATATGGGACCTGTATGAGTTGTGATAGATAGATCCAGTGCATTATTTAGTTATGTTGACTCATCATACAACGTGATCCATCTCGACAACACATAAAACGGACTGCTCGCAGCCAGTAAAAAATGTCTTCCAATACAAAATGTGTGATGGTTCTGGTCACTGAAATGTCTTTATATGCTGAATAAATTGATAAAATAAACTGGTATAGATTTGGCTTCAAAATTAAATACTTTGATAAAATGCTACAATTTTGGTAGATCTCGAACATAGGGCGCAAATGCCAAAGTTTTGTGCTAATCAGAGAGTTTGATGTCCAAAATATCACTTATGATGAATAAGAACGGGGGTTGTCCTATTATTCGATGGTAAAATTTCTCAATCCCTTATTTTTCTGTCGTTGTGTCTATGACATGTGCCATGTGGACCTATAGGTGCAATATGTCCTAGCCGCACAAGATGGAAAATAAATATAATTGAACATATTTGCAATTGAGAGTGGAGAATTGCTCCGTACTAATATGTCAATTTTAGTTAAAAAATTAGTACATCAATTCGTACACAGGCTAGTAATTTTAAACTATAGATAAACAATCAAAATTAATTAATTTCGTGTTCAGGCTTTAATTTTTGTGTGGCGCTGCCCACAATGACTTTAATTCCCCCGCTATTGTGTTGCATTGTTCTGAATTGTAGCAACTAGCAAAATGGCTCTGGTTTCCTAAGCTTTTGCTCGAGGAACTGATGATGCTGGTGGATATGAGTTTTTTAGGCACCCTCTGGCTTTGCTATAGTGGCCTATAGTGATTAAGCCGATGCTAGATTGGGTCTGGCCAAACAGACCCTTAGTATCAAAAGGGACACGAGGATTCACCTGTATAGTTGTTGTATCCCATATGTTTGTCCCTTTTGGAATGAACGTTTCCAACCATTTGATTAAGGGGGTGTTTGAATCTATGTTGCTATTGTTAGTTGCAAGCTGTACAAAGCTAGCTAATAGCTTCTTAATTATTAGTTGAACTATTAGCTAGAAGTTAAGCAACAATACAAATGATTTGAACATTTTATTTGCTTGGTGTACAAACATTGATGTGTTGTACGTGTAACAACTTCACTTGTATGAAAAAAAACACAACATTTATTTGGTCTAGACTTCAATAGTTTGCTCATGGAAGGGAAAGGTGAATTAAACAAGAAATACCAGAGAATAGTAGATTGAACAAAGTAGTTATTGTTTCTCTTTATCTTGGTTTTAGAGATGGCTTTGGACTATCTTTGGCTCTTTCCATCTCATATTAGTAGTTCACTGATCAGCAGGCTCACCTTCATTACCGATACCAAACCTGTGCTTTTGTGCGATAAGTTCATGCACCATTGGTGGCAATAGAGTACTTGTACCACTGACTACGTCGACACTTGTCTACACACACAAGTGTTGCAAGCATAGGGGTCGATGACCTAGAACCTTGTGAGGGTGGGTGGGAGGGAGTTAAAATATTCTTCTTCCTCTTCTTCTTCTTCTTCTTCTTCTTCTTCTTCTTCTTCTTCTTCTCTCTCTCTCTCTCTCGTTCTTCTCCTCTGCTTGCACCAACAGGGGATGGAGTCCCACTCCCACCGACCGCCCTGTCCCCTGGTTGAATCCACCACTAGATAGGATCTATAGTGTGTCTACTGAATTGCTACATGCTGACAATCTGCAATACCTCTGCTAGACTTTTTAGGTCATTGGCATCAGCATCTCTTTGTTGCAATATCTCTTTGCTGCATTGCCTCCGGCCATGACCCTACCACCGCACCTTTTTCTTGGAGATATGGTGAACAATTGAACATCACGTTCCATGATATTTGTGTTTCACGGCCGCCCTTGATAGCATCGCAACCTTGATGACAGCCTTGAGCTTCTTCATCACGTAAGACCACCAAACATGACTTGTTACCACATCACACATTGGTCAATGCAAAGTCACACGCCGTGAGTTATCTCCATATTAGTTTTAGTCACCCAAAAACTCTACAACTACATTATCTAGAAGTAATTTCACCAATGTAGCTAAACTTTCTCATGCATTCCAAGTTATATGGTGTATTTAAAATGAAAATTGTGATTAAAATACATGCAACAATTTAGTTTTCAAATGGTTTAACTACCAAATTCGGTATATATTGGCATATACCAAATTTCAATCTAAGGAAGATCAAGGCAGGTAGGGAGCGAGAGTCTATAGTGATGAAGAAGCTCAAGGCTGTCATCAAGGTTGCGATGCTATCAAGGGCGGCCGTGAAACACAAATATCATGGAACGTGATGTTCAATTGTTCACCATATCTCCAAGAAAAAGGTGCGGTGGTAGGGTCATGGCCGGAGGCAATGCAGCAAAGAGATATTGCAACAAAGAGATGCTGATGCCAATGACCTAAAAAGTCTAGCAGAGGTATTGCAGATTGTCAGCATGTAGCAATTCAGTAGACACACTATAGATCCTATCTAGTGGTGGATTCAACCAGGGGACAGGGCGGTCGGTGGGAGTGGGACTCCATCCCCTGTTGGTGCAAGCAGAGGAGAAGAACGAGAGAGAGAGAGAGAGAAGAAGAAGAAGAAGAAGAAGAAGAAGAAGAAGAAGAAGAAGAGGAAGAAGAATATTTTAACTCCCTCCCACCCACCCTCACAAGGTTCTAGGTCATCGACCCCTATGCTTGCAACACTTGTGTGTGTAGACAAGTGTCGACGTAGTCAGTGGTACAAGTACTCTATTGCCACCAATGGTGCATGAACTTATCGCACAAAAGCACAGGTTTGGTATCGGTAATGAAGGTGAGCCTGCTGATCAGTGAACTACTAATATGAGATGGAAAGAGCCAAAGATAGTCCAAAGCCATCTCTAAAACCAAGATAAAGAGAAACAATAACTACTTTGTTCAATCTACTATTCTCTGGTATTTCTTGTTTAATTCACCTTTCCCTTCCATGAGCAAACTATTGAAGTCTAGACCAAATAAATGTTGTGTTTTTTTTCATACAAGTGAAGTTGTTACACGTACAACACATCAATGTTTGTACACCAAGCAAATAAAATGTTCAAATCATTTGTATTGTTGCTTAACTTCTAGCTAATAGTTCAACTAATAATTAAGAAGCTATTAGCTAGCTTTGTACAGCTTGCAACTAACAATAGCAACATAGATTCAAACACCCCCTTAATCAAATGGTTGGAAACGTTCATTCCAAAAGGGACAAACATATGGGATACAACAACTATACAGGTGAATCCTCGTGTCCCTTTTGATACTAAGGGTCTGTTTGGCCAGACCCAATCTAGCATCGGCTTAATCACTATAGGCCACTATAGCAAAGCCAGAGGGTGCCTAAAAAACTCATATCCACCAGCATCATCAGTTCCTCGAGCAAAAGCTTAGGAAACCAGAGCCATTTTGCTAGTTGCTACAATTCAGAACAATGCAACACAATAGCGGGGGAATTAAAGTCATTGTGGGCAGCGCCACACAAAAATTAAAGCCTGAACACGAAATTAATTAATTTTGATTGTTTATCTATAGTTTAAAATTACTAGCCTGTGTACGAATTGATGTACTAATTTTTTAACTAAAATTGACATATTAGTACGGAGCAATTCTCCACTCTCAATTGCAAATATGTTCAATTATATTTATTTTCCATCTTGTGCGGCTAGGACATATTGCACCTATAGGTCCACATGGCACATGTCATAGACACAACGACAGAAAAATAAGGGATTGAGAAATTTTACCATCGAATAATAGGACAACCCCCGTTCTTATTCATCATAAGTGATATTTTGGACATCAAACTCTCTGATTAGCACAAAACTTTGGCATTTGCGCCCTATGTTCGAGATCTACCAAAATTGTAGCATTTTATCAAAGTATTTAATTTTGAAGCCAAATCTATACCAGTTTATTTTATCAATTTATTCAGCATATAAAGACATTTCAGTGACCAGAACCATCACACATTTTGTATTGGAAGACATTTTTTACTGGCTGCGAGCAGTCCGTTTTATGTGTTGTCGAGATGGATCACGTTGTATGATGAGTCAACATAACTAAATAATGCACTGGATCTATCTATCACAACTCATACAGGTCCCATATGCCTAATAATGTTGGGAAAACCAACTCATATGACCACATCGGTCCCCTACCATGTTTGCACGCTACACTACATACATCACTCATCACTGGTCCTTAGTTTTGATACCTCCTCCCACAATGTTCAATGCATATACTAATACATCTCAAATAATTCCTACAGATGTAACAAAAATACACTGTCTTTGGTTTCCTGAAGAAGGATTTCAAGGAGGCACGTCCATCGTACTGCAGTCTGCAGCTATGGCCGCCCCCATCTCTGGCCAATAAATGTACTAGGTCACTTGTAGCCAATAGCGTCTCAACATGCACGCAGCTTTTCCCCCAATAGTGCAGGTCCTTGTATTCTCCTCACCTCATCGACACGAACATGCAGTATTCCTTCCCGGCCCTCCTCTCTCTATAAGATGGCACAGCCCTCTCAGGTAGGGGCGAGTGTCTCACATAAAAAATATAACCCCAAGGTTCCTAAGCACAATTCTCTAGCTAGCTTGGTTTCCTACACACAATCTATGCACATGAGCCCATGCCTGATGCCTCCTCTCCTCTGTCCTCTCTTCCTCCTCCTCCTCTTTGCACCTGCATAGAGAGATGATATGATCACCTGGACAATCTCTCTCTCTCTCTCAAACAAGCCTAGACCTTATGCATGGCCGGACACATCTGATCATAGGACATAGGCCACACTCCTCGTGCCTCTCCCTCATAGTATCATTGAGATCGACACACACTGCTCTTAGTGCCAGGACCTAGAGAGGGGAGAGGGGAGAGGGCATCAGGGGCCTTGGAGTCCCATCAGTAAAGCACATGTTTCCTTTCTGTGATTCCTCAAGCCCCATGGACTTACCGCTTTACCAGCAGCTGCAGCTCAGCCCGCCTTCCCCAAAGCCGGACCAATCTAGCAGCTTCTACTGCTACCCATGCTCCCCTCCCTTCGCCGCCGACGCCAGCTTTCACCTGAGCTACCAGATCGGTAGTGCCGCCGCCGCTACCCCTCCACAAGCCGTGATCAACAACTCGCCGGAGCTGCCGCTGATGGAGCAGGCGCCGGCGCCGGCTACAGAGCTGGGCGCCTGCGCCAGTGGTGCACAAGGCGCCGGCGTCAGCGTCAGCCTCGACAGGGCGGCGGCCGCGGCGAGGAAAGACAGGCACAGCAAGATATGCACCGCCGGCGGGATGAGGGACCGCCGGATGCGGCTCTCCCTTGACGTCGCCCGCAACTTCTTCGCGCTCCAGGATATGCTTGGCTTCGACAAGGCCAGCAAGACGGTACAATGGCTCCTCAACACGTCCAAGACCGCCATCCAGGAGATCATGGCCGACGACGTCGACGCGTCGTCGGAGTGCGTGGAGGACGGCTCCAGCAGCCTCTCCGTCGACGGCAAGCACAACCCGGCGGCGGAGCAGCTGGGAGGAGGAGATCAGAAGCCCAAGGATAATGGCCGCAGCGAGGGGAAGAAGCCGGCCAAGTCAAGGAAGGCGGCGACCACCCCGAAGCCGCCAAAAAAATCGGGGAATAATGCGCACCCGGTCCCCGACAAGGAGACGAGGGCGAAGGCGAGGGAGAGAGCGAGGGAGCGAACCAAGGAGAAGCACCGGATGCGTTGGGTAAAGCTTGCATCAGCCGTTGACGTGGAGGCGGCGGCTGCCTCGGTGGCGAGCGACAGGCCGAGCTCGAACAATTTGAGCCACCACTCATTGTCGTCCATGAACATGCCGCGTGCTGCGGCAGAATTGGAGGAGAGGGAGAGGTGTTCATCAACTCTCAACGATAGAGGAAGGATGCAAGAAATCACAGGGGCGAGCGACGTGGTCCTAGGCTTTGGCAATGGAGGATACGGCGGCGGCGGCGGCAACTACTACTGCCAAGAACAATGGGAACTCGGTGGAGTCGTCTTTCAGCAGAACCCACGCTTCTACTGAACACTACGGGCGCACTAGGTACTACTAGAACTACTCTTTCGACTTACATCTATCCTTTCCCTCCCATGAGCTTCTCAATAATTTGTAGTGTTAATCTATGCGTGTTTCTCTTTCTAGACTTCGTAATTGGCTGTGTGATGATGCACTTCGTTTGGTCATCGCATGATGATGTATTATAGCTCTAGCATGCACTGTGTTGATTCATTAATGGAATTAATCTGTGTCGATTCTGGGATTTCCAAACTGAATCTCTCTGATGAACGAGATCAAATAGTATCTGGTGATTGACACAAAGCAGGTACTATAGTTCAGTTGTTCGATGAAAGAATGAAAAAAATTGCTGAAGGCTGAAGCTATAGCATGCTGAAAGAGAGGCTTTTGCTAGGTAAAAGACCCTCAAGAAGGTCTATTTCTTCTCTTCCATGTTGCCGTTTGTATGCATGTTAAAATCTGCACCTAATGGCTTTGTAGTCTTATAGTTCATGGGATGCTCATAAAAATAATTACACCATTCATGGATCAAACAAGCCGATCATTTATTAGTTGAGTTAGAACTTCGCGTTATTGAAGATTTATCTAATTGCTTGTATTTACACTAATTTCTTGATGGGATGCAAATCTGATTCTCCCTAGGTTGACATCATATCTCGTCTGCTGGGGTTTCTTGACGCCTCATATATATATATTTTTCTATGTAATAATAATCCTGGCTAAAAAACTACATTCTGGTTGTTTTCTGATAATTACATTTTCATAAGTAGAGTGGATATTTTTAAATTCTTGTGGCACCTCCACACATTCCAAAGATCATGCATGATTATTCTAGTTCGTATACAAACTATCAAAGGCTACTTGCTATTTGATTGGACACCATGATTCATGCATACTTAATATCCGACTCTCCTTAATTAATTAAATCTTTAGTATCATAGAGTATATGTTGAAAGCTACGGTTATTTATTACCCCCTTCATCTCCAAATAGATCAATTTATAGAGTTGTCCAAAGTCAAGCTATTTTAAGTTTGTCCAAATTTATAAAAAGAACACAAGTATTTATGACACTAAACTAGTATTATTGTATAGACATTGGCCCTGTTCGTTTGCCCTTTTCAGCAGGCTTATCAGCTGTAGTTTATTCTCTCTCACAGAATACTATTAAATCAGCCAGAATGAGCAAAAAAACCACCAGCAGAACATGACCATTGAATATATATTCATAGTGTACTTAGTGTGATCGTTGATGATTTTCAATATAAAATCGGTAAAACTTAAGATAGTTTAACTGAAGACAACTTTAGAATGAAGCTGATTTATTTTTGGGATGGAGGGGGTAATAAATAACCGTAGCTTTCAACATATACTCTATGATACTAAAGATTTAATTAATTAAGGAGAGTCGGATATTAAGTATGCATGAATCATGGTGTCCAATCAAATAGCAAGTAGCCTTTGATAGTTTGTATACGAACTAGAATAATCATGCATGATCTTTGGAATGTGTGGAGGTGCCACAAGAATTTAAAAATATCCACTCTACTTATGAAAATGTAATTATCAGAAAACAACCAGAATGTAGTTTTTTAGCCAGGATTATTATTACATAGAAAAATATATATATATGAGGCGTCAAGAAACCCCAGCAGACGAGATATGATGTCAACCTAGGGAGAATCAGATTTGCATCCCATCAAGAAATTAGTGTAAATACAAGCAATTAGATAAATCTTCAATAACGCGAAGTTCTAACTCAACTAATAAATGATCGGCTTGTTTGATCCATGAATGGTGTAATTATTTTTATGAGCATCCCATGAACTATAAGACTACAAAGCCATTAGGTGCAGATTTTAACATGCATACAAACGGCAACATGGAAGAGAAGAAATAGACCTTCTTGAGGGTCTTTTACCTAGCAAAAGCCTCTCTTTCAGCATGCTATAGCTTCAGCCTTCAGCAATTTTTTTCATTCTTTCATCGAACAACTGAACTATAGTACCTGCTTTGTGTCAATCACCAGATACTATTTGATCTCGTTCATCAGAGAGATTCAGTTTGGAAATCCCAGAATCGACACAGATTAATTCCATTAATGAATCAACACAGTGCATGCTAGAGCTATAATACATCATCATGCGATGACCAAACGAAGTGCATCATCACACAGCCAATTACGAAGTCTAGAAAGAGAAACACGCATAGATTAACACTACAAATTATTGAGAAGCTCATGGGAGGGAAAGGATAGATGTAAGTCGAAAGAGTAGTTCTAGTAGTACCTAGTGCGCCCGTAGTGTTCAGTAGAAGCGTGGGTTCTGCTGAAAGACGACTCCACCGAGTTCCCATTGTTCTTGGCAGTAGTAGTTGCCGCCGCCGCCGCCGTATCCTCCATTGCCAAAGCCTAGGACCACGTCGCTCGCCCCTGTGATTTCTTGCATCCTTCCTCTATCGTTGAGAGTTGATGAACACCTCTCCCTCTCCTCCAATTCTGCCGCAGCACGCGGCATGTTCATGGACGACAATGAGTGGTGGCTCAAATTGTTCGAGCTCGGCCTGTCGCTCGCCACCGAGGCAGCCGCCGCCTCCACGTCAACGGCTGATGCAAGCTTTACCCAACGCATCCGGTGCTTCTCCTTGGTTCGCTCCCTCGCTCTCTCCCTCGCCTTCGCCCTCGTCTCCTTGTCGGGGACCGGGTGCGCATTATTCCCCGATTTTTTTGGCGGCTTCGGGGTGGTCGCCGCCTTCCTTGACTTGGCGGCTTCTTCCCCTCGCTGCGGCCATTATCCTTGGGCTTCTGATCTCCTCCTCCCAGCTGCTCCGCCGCCGGGTTGTGCTTGCCGTCGACGGAGAGGCTGCTGGAGCCGTCCTCCACGCACTCCGACGACGCGTCGACGTCGTCGGCCATGATCTCCTGGATGGCGGTCTTGGACGTGTTGAGGAGCCATTGTACCGTCTTGCTGGCCTTGTCGAAGCCAAGCATATCCTGGAGCGCGAAGAAGTTGCGGGCGACGTCAAGGGAGAGCCGCATCCGGCGGTCCCTCATCCCGCCGGCGGTGCATATCTTGCTGTGCCTGTCTTTCCTCGCCGCGGCCGCCGCCCTGTCGAGGCTGACGCTGACGCCGGCGCCTTGTGCACCACTGGCGCAGGCGCCCAGCTCTGTAGCCGGCGCCGGCGCCTGCTCCATCAGCGGCAGCTCCGGCGAGTTGTTGATCACGGCTTGTGGAGGGGTAGCGGCGGCGGCACTACCGATCTGGTAGCTCAGGTGAAAGCTGGCGTCGGCGGCGAAGGGAGGGGAGCATGGGTAGCAGTAGAAGCTGCTAGATTGGTCCGGCTTTGGGGAAGGCGGGCTGAGCTGCAGCTGCTGGTAAAGCGGTAAGTCCATGGGGCTTGAGGAATCACAGAAAGGAAACATGTGCTTTACTGATGGGACTCCAAGGCCCCTGATGCCCTCTCCCCTCTCCCCTCTCTAGGTCCTGGCACTAAGAGCAGTGTGTGTCGATCTCAATGATACTATGAGGGAGAGGCACGAGGAGTGTGGCCTATGTCCTATGATCAGATGTGTCCGGCCATGCATAAGGTCTAGGCTTGTTTGAGAGAGAGAGAGAGATTGTCCAGGTGATCATATCATCTCTCTATGCAGGTGCAAAGAGGAGGAGGAGGAAGAGAGGACAGAGGAGAGGAGGCATCAGGCATGGGCTCATGTGCATAGATTGTGTGTAGGAAACCAAGCTAGCTAGAGAATTGTGCTTAGGAACCTTGGGGTTATATTTTTTATGTGAGACACTCGCCCCTACCTGAGAGGGCTGTGCCATCTTATAGAGAGAGGAGGGCCGGGAAGGAATACTGCATGTTCGTGTCGATGAGGTGAGGGAGAATACAAGGACCTGCACTATTGGGGGAAAAGCTGCGTGCATGTTGAGACGCTATTGGCTACAAGTGACCTAGTACATTTATTGGCCAGAGATGGGGGCGGCCATAGCTGCAGACTGCAGTACGATGGACGTGCCTCCTTGAAATCCTTCTTCAGGAAACCAAAGACAGTGTATTTTTGTTACATCTGTAGGAATTATTTGAGATGTATTAGTATATGCATTGAACATTGTGGGAGGAGGTATCAAAACTAAGGACCAGTGATGAGTGATGTATGTAGTGTAGCGTGCAAACATGGTAGGGGACCGATGTGGTCATATGAGTTGGTTTTCCCAACATTATTAGGCATATGGGACCTGTATGAGTTGTGATAGATAGATCCAGTGCATTATTTAGTTATGTTGACTCATCATACAACGTGATCCATCTCGACAACACATAAAACGGACTGCTCGCAGCCAGTAAAAAATGTCTTCCAATACAAAATGTGTGATGGTTCTGGTCACTGAAATGTCTTTATATGCTGAATAAATTGATAAAATAAACTGGTATAGATTTGGCTTCAAAATTAAATACTTTGATAAAATGCTACAATTTTGGTAGATCTCGAACATAGGGCGCAAATGCCAAAGTTTTGTGCTAATCAGAGAGTTTGATGTCCAAAATATCACTTATGATGAATAAGAACGGGGGTTGTCCTATTATTCGATGGTAAAATTTCTCAATCCCTTATTTTTCTGTCGTTGTGTCTATGACATGTGCCATGTGGACCTATAGGTGCAATATGTCCTAGCCGCACAAGATGGAAAATAAATATAATTGAACATATTTGCAATTGAGAGTGGAGAATTGCTCCGTACTAATATGTCAATTTTAGTTAAAAAATTAGTACATCAATTCGTACACAGGCTAGTAATTTTAAACTATAGATAAACAATCAAAATTAATTAATTTCGTGTTCAGGCTTTAATTTTTGTGTGGCGCTGCCCACAATGACTTTAATTCCCCCGCTATTGTGTTGCATTGTTCTGAATTGTAGCAACTAGCAAAATGGCTCTGGTTTCCTAAGCTTTTGCTCGAGGAACTGATGATGCTGGTGGATATGAGTTTTTTAGGCACCCTCTGGCTTTGCTATAGTGGCCTATAGTGATTAAGCCGATGCTAGATTGGGTCTGGCCAAACAGACCCTTAGTATCAAAAGGGACACGAGGATTCACCTGTATAGTTGTTGTATCCCATATGTTTGTCCCTTTTGGAATGAACGTTTCCAACCATTTGATTAAGGGGGTGTTTGAATCTATGTTGCTATTGTTAGTTGCAAGCTGTACAAAGCTAGCTAATAGCTTCTTAATTATTAGTTGAACTATTAGCTAGAAGTTAAGCAACAATACAAATGATTTGAACATTTTATTTGCTTGGTGTACAAACATTGATGTGTTGTACGTGTAACAACTTCACTTGTATGAAAAAAAACACAACATTTATTTGGTCTAGACTTCAATAGTTTGCTCATGGAAGGGAAAGGTGAATTAAACAAGAAATACCAGAGAATAGTAGATTGAACAAAGTAGTTATTGTTTCTCTTTATCTTGGTTTTAGAGATGGCTTTGGACTATCTTTGGCTCTTTCCATCTCATATTAGTAGTTCACTGATCAGCAGGCTCACCTTCATTACCGATACCAAACCTGTGCTTTTGTGCGATAAGTTCATGCACCATTGGTGGCAATAGAGTACTTGTACCACTGACTACGTCGACACTTGTCTACACACACAAGTGTTGCAAGCATAGGGGTCGATGACCTAGAACCTTGTGAGGGTGGGTGGGAGGGAGTTAAAATA
>JAHUYU010003438.1:0-12668 GCA_030439765.1 Tripidium arundinaceum | reverse complement strand
GAACGGGGAAATTTGAGTCGGCGAAGAGGGTCTTTGCCGAGGGCCCCTTATCGGGCACTCGGCAAAGGCTTTGCCGAGGGCCACAGCGGCACTCGGCAAAGAAAAGCAGCCTTCACGGCGCCGGCGCCATGGACGGCGTCTTTGCCGAGGACCGTCTCCATGGGCCCTCGGCAAAGAATTGTTCTTTTTTTATTTTTGAAAAATCTTTGCCGAGGGCTTCCCATGCACCCTCGGCAAAGAAATTTTAATTTTTTTTCCAAAAATCTTTGCCGAGGGCCTCCAGCCATGGCCCTCGGAAAAGAAATTTTGTAGAATTTTTCAAAAAAATCTTTGCCGAGGGCTTAGGTGAGGGCCCTCGGCAAAGGAGCCTTCTTTACCGAGGGCCTTGGTCATTGCCCTCGGCAAAGAGGCAGAAATTTAATTTTTTTTTGTTTTTTGCATTCCATCGACACAAGCATTCCATATATATACATATATATATATATATATATATATATTATATATATATATCAACCATCACATATATATATCACACAGAATCCATTTTCTCACAATATATCACAACCATAAATCACAATATATTACAACGACAAGTCACATGTTCATCATCATTCACATGTTTATTACGACAAGTTCATCAAATCCAAGCACAAGTCACAACCATAAACCACAAATCACGGTAAAGTCCAACCACATCACCTAGCACGAGTCATCATCAAGCTAGCCTACGAGACGATGGTGAAGGAAAGGCGGGATCACTCGGTGACGCATTAGCGGGATTATTGGAACCCGCAGACGGAGGCTGCACAAAGGAGCAGAGATTGCATGTGTGAGTAATCCAGAAAAACAGTTTTGGAACTTAGAGATTGCATCTAGTAATCTAGGAATACAAAAAGATTAGACTCAATTGAAAATTTCGGCAGCACCTCCCCTGCACGGGGAGGTTTTCAAACCTACAAGAAAGAACGGCACGAAGGCCGACATCCACAACGGCACGAACACCGACATCCACAACGGCACGAACGCCGACAATCACAACGGCACGAACGCCGACATACATGCAAAGCACAAGCGAGAAGTGAACTTTCATACTTACAGGAGTAGCTGTAGGAGTAGGAAGTGGAGGAGCTGACAACTGCACAGGTACACCCGTCGCTTGCCTAAGACTTTGCATGATCAGCATCATTTCTGCCAGCTGCTTCTGCGTGGCCTCATGCGCCGTCTTCTGGGCCAGCAGCTGCGCGATCAGTTCTGCGTTCTGCTCTTGACTTTGCCTTTTTGTTTCTTCCAGCTCGGCCTGCAATATTTTACTCCAATGTTTTAGTAATGCAAATCTAATTTAGGTGTGTAAAGATCAACGTACGACGAGTAAAACAGGAGTTACCTGAAGTGCTTCGACTCGCTGCAGTGCTGGACTAGGCCGTGGGCGTATGGGCTGGCTGGAGCTCGTGCTCCGTGCTCGGATAGCGTCGAGAGAGGGAACACTGCCGGAGTCGATGGCGTCGTCTGCAATCCACAGCCGCCCGTGCTTCTTGCCTCCTCTGAGCCTCATGATCGCCTCTGCATCAATGGGCTCAGTGCGCACATTGTAATCTTCCCCATGGATCTCCCTTACTGCTGACGTGTACTCTTGGACTTTAGTGTACACGTTCGGGTCAGAGTACGCCTGTGGCGGGGCAGCCGGGTCGAAGGAGACAGAGGACGATGACCTGCCCATGTGGGACAGAGCCCACGCAGAGAACTTCGAGACCTCCTCGCCCGGGTGCGCAGCCTCCTGCGAGAAAGACGGGAAGATGGTGAGAAATCTGGCAGAATTGAGCGTCAAAATAAATGAAAGAAATCACTTACGTATGCTTGTTTGTATCCGAGGAGGCTGTGGCTGCCTTGATGGTGAGTTGGACCTTGCCTCATCAGACGCTGTTCCCGCTGCCTCTCATGCGTGTCAACAAAGTCCTATGACAACCACTTGTCCACGATCATGGCCCAGCACTCGGGATACGATCGGCACCACCAGGGAATCACCTACAAGTCATCGAGTATTCGACATATAAGAAGATGAAATTGAACCTACTTAATATCAAAACGAATCATTATGAATGTTTTCCGCCTACCTCAAGGTACTGGTCTCGGGTCAGCGTAATCTGTCTTGCTTGAGGCTTGGGGAGGGACTGCTTAAGTACCGACGCGTAGTAGTCTATGTGGGCCTGGACGCGCCCATGGTGGTGCATCTCGGTGACGTACTTCCTACAAGCTGCGGCAGCCGCCCGATCTGCCTGGGCCTCAAGTCCTTCTTCGGCCTTGAAATATTTCTGCATACAAAACCGATGTATCCATTCATTATTTCAATAAAAGATTTAACCAATGAATGCGATGTATTAAGCAATGCTGTGCGAGAGAGACTTACCCAAAACTCCGCTAATACCCGCTCCTACTTGTTGCGGTAAGTGTCATCCGTGACCAGCGCGTACATGTCCCACTTGGAGGCCGGCTCCCGCACCACCGGCTCTTCGGACAGTTGCACAATGCCGGGGTACCATTTCCTGCACAAAACACCAAGGATGCTCGCGGGGGAGCGTGCTGAAGTACCCGACAAAACCAACCAGGCCCTGCACAAGTGATTAAGAAAATTTATCAGTTTCTCTTATGATTTCCAACATATCTTATGAAGTAGTTGTGATAACATCTATAGTTACTTACCTCTTCGCCATAGGCCGAATCACTGGGCGGTTGTGAGGAAGCGGAACCAGAGGGAGGCTCGCGGGACCTCGCTGGTAGGGAGTCCTGGTAGCAGTACCCCCTCCCTCGCCCTCGAGCGCCTCGCCTCCCTCGCCCGTCTGCTGACCCCCCTTCGTCCTCCGATGAGGACATGGCCGTCACATGCTCCTCCTCCATCACCTCGTCACGTGGCGAGGGAGGAGACCGCTGCCTCCTGCGGCGGCTACCCCTGGTCCTCCTCTCGTCACCTCCTGCGGACGCTGCCCCAGACGACAACCCCTCACCTCGAAGGAGAGGATGGTCTCTCCCGTAAACTGAGGGCGTGTCACGGCGTGGAAGTCTGCTCGCCATCTTTGTTCAATCACCTGCAATCACAAAGAATGAACAAGACTAATCAGTACATATATTAGAAATAGATTCAAAATATATAAACAAAACACAAATTAAAAAAACATAGTATTACATGTATTAGGAATAATCTTCATGATTGGGATCATAGGTCTCATCATCACTGTCAAAATTGTCCAAATGGGCAACACTATCCGAAGGTTCTATGTTGTCATCGTCGTCGTTGCCTAGAAGTAATCGCTCAAGCATTGCTATGTCCTTGGCATTTACCACCACATCTCCATCGACCTCGCCATCAACCGTTTCGTTGTCTACTTCCATTTCGATTGCTTCGGGTAAGACTATCTCAAACGTGCCTGGTAGCCCATCTTCTTGATAGAACTGTCCATCATATGTGTTTGCGTTGAAGTTGTAATCATCATCGTTTAGGGCAGGTAGTTTACCGTGTGGAGATACCTGGTGCACAATAGCCCAACCCTTAAGATCCTCATTGTCTTGGTTGGCGTATCGAGTATAATACACCTGCACGGTCTGTTGAGCCACAATGTAGACATCTTTTCCAGGATAGATGGAATCTTCTCGAATCTCAACTAGCCCAAGATGAGGGGTTCGTCTCGTTGATCGAGGATTAAACCAGTGGCATTTGAACATGATAGGTTTAAGAGGTTTGTCTCCATGAAATGAGAGTTCATAGATTTCCTCAACTCTACCATGATAGTCGAGGCCATCAGTGCCGGGCGTACAAACTCCGCTATTTGTGGTTTTTCGTTTCGGCCGAATCTGCTCGTAACTTGTTGTGTGGAAGCGATATCCATTCACGTCATAGCCGGTAAATGACTTGACCCTAAAGTCACAGCCGTTTGCAACCTGTTTCAACTCGTCACTCATGGACGAACCGGTCTAGGCCTGCAAGGTCAAGCATGATAGATCGTTATATTAATCAAACGTACGATCACCTTGGACGATCGAACGTACGAGCTAAATTGGACATTACCTTTTGTTTGAACCAAGAAATGAAATTAGGCCTCCCCGCTCCCACACCCCGCGAAACAAGGGTGTCTTGTTCATGCGAGGTAGGATCCCTTGATTGATGCCAGAATTCACGAACAAATTCCCTGTCCGAACGAGAATCAATGGGGTTGGATGCAGAATAGTGACGGCGTATTGAAACAAGTTCGTTGAGAACTTACTTGATGAACGGCTGCACCTCGGTAAGGTTGTTCAACACATATAGCATGATATTGCGCCACTCTTCATTTCCCAATAGCTTCGGGGTTGATCCACTTGCGCTGCGAGTTGGCCTTGAAAAAGGTTGAGGGTCGATTCATTTTCGCCAGCATTGTAACGAGGGAGTGGATTATGATTGCTAGGAAGGTTCGGCTTGTAGTACCGCGTTGTGAAGTTTGCCACCTCCTCCCGAAGGCATGCCTCTACAATGGAAGTCTCAATTCTGGCTTTATTTGTACATTTTTTGCGAAGAGTCTTTAGACATCTCTCGATTGGATAGCACCAACGGAACTGCACGGGCCCCCCCAAACGTGCCTCGGACGGGAGGTGCACAATCAGATGCTGCATCGGCAAGAAGAAGCCGGGTGGAAAGATCTTCTCCAGCTTACAGAGCAACACAGGTGCCGCTTTTTCCAAGTCCTGAGCGACGATCCGAGATATCTCCTTGGCACAAAGCTGGCGGAAGAAAAAACTCAACTCTGCCAGCACTTGCCAGACATGCTCAGGGACATAGCCTCGGACCATCGCCGGAAGAAGCCACTCAATCCATATGTGGTAGTCATGACTCTTCATCCCGTTGACTCGCAGAGTGCCTAAGTTCACTCCCCTGCTAAGATTCGCTGCATATCCATCTGGGAACATTAACGTCTGCATCCATTTTAGTACTTCCCTCCTTTGATCGATCTGCAAGACGAAATTGACCTTAGGCCTTTTCCAGTTCTTGTTTCGGCCACTAGGAGGCTGCATCTCTTGATTCGGTCTATCGCACAACGTCGCTAGGTCCACTCTAGCCTTAACGTTGTCCTTAGACTTGTCAGTGTCCATGAGAGTTCCCCAAAGTGCCTCAGCGATATTCTTTTCAGTGTGCATTACATCAATGTTATGTGGCAGAAGAAGGTCATCGAAATAGGGGAGCCTCGTCAAGCCGGACTTATGAGTCCACATATGTTCCTCACCATATCCCACAAAACCACCTTCTTCATTGGGCACGAGAGCATCTATCTGAGCACGAACCTCGGCACCCGTCCTCAAGTGCGGTTTAGGGTCTGTCACTTTGACATCTTTCGTAAAGCTCTTGATGTCTTCTTTGAATTCATGGTCTAGAGGGAGGAACTGACGATGCTGGTTGAACGACGAATACTTGCCACCCTTCTTCAACCAAATGAACCTCACAGCTTCCTTGCATATTGGGCATGGGAACTTCCCGTGAACACACCAGGTGGCGAATAACCCATACGCCAGGAAGTCATGCAGGGAGTAGTGGTACCAAACGTGCATTTTGAAGCTTGTCTTTGTAGCCCGGTCGTATGTCCATACCCCCTTCTCCCAAGCGTGGATCAATTCATCAATCACGGGCTCCATGAACACACCCATATTACTGCCCGGGTGTCCAGGAATTATCAAAGACAAGAATACGTTATGCCGTTGAAAGGAGATGCCGGGAGGTAAGTTTAGGGGGATAACAAAAATGGGCCAGCATGTGTATGGGGCAGCCATCATTCCATAAGGATTGAACCCATCTGTTGCCAGCGCGACACGTACATTACGGGCCTCAGCTGCTTTGTCACGATGTTTATCATTGAAGTACGTCCATGCTTCAGCATCAGATGGATGTACCATCTTCCTAGGATTGTACCGTTTGCCATCTTTGTGCCATGTCATCTGTTTCACGCATTCCTCGGTCATGAATAGCGATTGGATCCTCGGCAGGAAAGGAAGGTGCCGTAGCACTCTCGCGGGGATCGGAAGCTGCTTCTTCTGACCATCACCAGAGTCTACCTCCAGGTACCTGGAGGATTTACACTTCGGACAGTAATTTGCATCCTTGTGTTCTTTCCTAAATAGGACGCACCCCTTCGGACAAACATGTATCTTGTCATACGGCATCTTAAGCATACGAAGGAGTTTCTCTGCCTCGTAGAAGTTCGTCGGCAAAGTGTGCTTCTCCGGTAGCATGGTGCCAAACACGGCCAACATCTTATCGAAGCCTTCTCGACTCAGGTTTAACTCGGCCTTCAACCCCATTACGCGTCCAATCGCATCCAGCTGAGAAATCGTTTTATGCTCGTGAAGGGGTTTCTGTGCCGAGTCCAACATTTTGTAGAAGTCCTTTGCGGATTCCTCCATCTCCTCCTTCTCACGTCGTTCAGCGAAGTGAGCTTGGTGGGCGTCATCTAGCATGTCTGCTACCCCCGGCATCATCATCAAGAGCCTCGAGGTGTGGTCTCACCACCTCCGCTCTTATACGATCTGCTTCACCATGGTAGATCCACTGGTGGTAGCCAGGCGTATAACCATTGAACACAAGATGTCTACCCATGGTCTTCTCGTCTACCTTTCTCATGTTGTCACATTTGCTGCAGGGACACCAAACTAGAGAATGTCCTCCTGCTCCTGGGCCAAATGCATGTTTCAAGAAACGATCTGTCCCCTTCACCCATTCATAGTCGTAGTGACTCCCGCTTCTCCAGCCCGTGTACATCCACTGACGGTCCTCCATCCTTTAACATATACATCACAGAGTATTGTGACCATCAATTACATCTACGCGGTTCTGCCTGCACTGCGTCGCCTCGCCACTGCGTCGACTCGCCACTGCCCCGCTAGCCTGACTTCACCGACACCCTAGGTATAAATAACCTCTTTTTCCGCATGTCTGTCGTAGCCCGCGCGTAACCAAGTTAGGCGTCTCCCGTCCGTAAGAGATAGGGTCGTAGTTATGCGGATCTTTGCATATCTGTGACCGTATCTGTTTCAGATTGTCCACGTTTTTTGGACAGCCCGCAGATGCATAGATGGGTTAGTTTCCATGGTCCGCTTCGGTTCGAGACGGAGTTTCGGCATCACCTCCCTGTTGTTCTCCGGATACACACTCTCCCTTGCAGGACGTGTATCGGGAGAACAGCGGGGAGGTGCTGCCGAAATTCTGTCTCGGAGAGGAGCGGAGCATGGAAACTAACCTCATCTACGCATCCGCGGGTGGGATTAGGACCTATCCTCACCTATTAGACAGTAGGAACACCGCGTAGATGTAATTGATGGTCACAATACTCTGTGATGTATATGTTAAAGGATGGAGGACCGTCAGTGGATGTACACGGGCTGGAGAAGCGGGAGTCACTACGACTATGAATGGGTGAAGGGGACAGATCGTTTCTTGAAACATGCATTTGGCCCAGGAGCAGGAGGACATTCTCTAGTTTGGTGTCCCTGCAGCAAATGTGACAACATGAGAAAGGTAGACGAGAAGACCATGGGTAGACATCTTGTGTTCAATGGTTATACGCCTGGCTACCACCAGTGGATCTACCATGGTGAAGCAGATCGTATAAGAGCGGAGGTGGTGAGACCACACCTCGAGGCTCTTGATGATGATGCCGGGGTAGCAGACATGCTAGATGACGCCCACCAAGCTCACTTCGCTGAACGACGTGAGAAGGAGGAGATGGAGGAATCCGCAAAGGACTTCTACAAAATGTTGGACTCGGCACAGAAACCCCTTCACGAGCATAAAACGATTTCTCAGCTGGATGCGATTGGACGCGTAATGGGGTTGAAGGCCGAGTTAAACCTGAGTCGAGAAGGCTTCGATAAGATGTTGGCCGTGTTTGGCACCATGCTACCGGAGAAGCACACTTTGCCGACGAACTTCTACGAGGCAGAGAAACTCCTTCGTATGCTTAAGATGCCGTATGACAAGATACATGTTTGTCCGAAGGGGTGCGTCCTATTTAGGAAAGAACACAAGGATGCAAATTACTGTCCGAAGTGTAAATCCTCCAGGTACCTGGAGGTAGACTCTGGTGATGGTCAGAAGAAGCAGCTTCCGATCCCCGCGAGAGTGCTACGGCACCTTCCTTTCCTGCCGAGGATCCAATCGCTATTCATGACCGAGGAATGCGTGAAACAGATGACATGGCACAAAGATGGCAAACGGTACAATCCTAGGAAGATGGTACATCCATCTGATGTTGAAGCATGGACGTACTTCAATGATAAACATCGTGACAAAGCAGCTGAGGCCCGTAATGTACGTGTCGCGCTGGCAACAGATGGGTTCAATCCTTATGGAATGATGGCTGCCCCATACACATGCTGGCCCATTTTTGTTATCCCCCTAAACTTACCTCCCGGCATCTCCTTTCAACGGCATAACGTATTCTTGTCTTTGATAATTCCTGGACACCCGGGCAGTAATATGGGTGTGTTCATGGAGCCCGTGATTGATGAATTGATCCACGCTTGGGAGAAGGGGGTATGGACATACGACCGGGCTACAAAGACAAGCTTCAAAATGCACGTTTGGTACCACTACTCCCTGCATGACTTCCTGGCGTATGGGTTATTCGCCACCTGGTGTGTTCACGGGAAGTTCCCATGCCCAATATGCAAGGAAGCTGTGAGGTTCATTTGGTTGAAGAAGGGTGGCAAGTATTCGTCGTTCAACCAGCATCGTCAGTTCCTCCCTCTAGACCATGAATTCAAAGAAGACATCAAGAGCTTTACGAAAGATGTCAAAGTGACAGACCCTAAACCGCACTTGAGGACGGGTGCCGAGGTTCGTGCTCAGATAGATGCTCTCGTGCCCAATGAAGAAGGTGGTTTTGTGGGATATGGTGAGGAACATATGTGGACTCATAAGTCCGGCTTGACGAGGCTCCCCTATTTCGATGACCTTCTTCTGCCACATAACATTGATGTAATGCACACTGAAAAGAATATCGCTGAGGCACTTTGGGGAACTCTCATGGACACTGACAAGTCTAAGGACAACGTTAAGGCTAGAGTGGACCTAGCGACGTTGTGCGATAGACCGAATCAAGAGATGCAGCCTCCTAGTGGCCGAAACAAGAACTGGAAAAGGCCTAAGGTCAATTTCGTCTTGCAGATCGATCAAAGGAGGGAAGTACTAAAATGGATGCAGACGTTAATGTTCCCAGATGGATATGCAGCGAATCTTAGCAGGGGAGTGAACTTAGGCACTCTGCGAGTCAACGGGATGAAGAGTCATGACTACCACATATGGATTGAGTGGCTTCTTCCGGCGATGGTCCGAGGCTATGTCCCTGAGCATGTCTGGCAAGTGCTGGCAGAGTTGAGTTTTTTCTTCCGCCAGCTTTGTGCCAAGGAGATATCTCGGATCGTCGCTCAGGACTTGGAAAAAGCGGCACCTGTGTTGCTCTGTAAGCTGGAGAAGATCTTTCCACCCGGCTTCTTCTTGCCGATGCAGCATCTGATTGTGCACCTCCCGTCCGAGGCACGTTTGGGGGGGCCCGTGCAGTTCCGTTGGTGCTATCCAATCGAGAGATGTCTAAAGACTCTTCGCAAAAAATGTACAAATAAAGCCAGAATTGAGGCTTCCATTGTAGAGGCATGCCTTCGGGAGGAGGTGGCAAACTTCACAACGCGGTACTACAAGCCGAACCTTCCTAGCAATCATAATCCACTCCCTCGTTACAATGCTGGCGAAAATGAATCGACCCTCAACCTTTTTCAAGGCCAACTCGCAGCGCAAGTGGATCAACCCCGAAGCTATTGGGAAATGAAGAGTGGCGCAATATCATGCTATATGTGTTGAACAACCTTACCGAGGTGCAGCCGTTCATCAAGTAAGTTCTCAACGAACTTGTTTCAATACGCCGTCACTATTCTGCATCCAACCCCATTGATTCTCGTTCGGACAGGGAATTTGTTCGTGAATTCTGGCATCAATCAAGGGATCCTACCTCGCATGAACAAGACACCCTTGTTTCGCGGGGTGTGGGAGCGGGGAGGCCTAATTTCATTTCTTGGTTCAAACAAAAGGTAATGTCCAATTTAGCTCGTACGTTCGATCGTCCAAGGTGATCGTACGTTTGATTAATATAACGATCTATCATGCTTGACCTTGCAGGCCTAGACCGGTTCGTCCATGAGTGACGAGTTGAAACAGGTTGCAAACGGCTGTGACTTTAGGGTCAAGTCATTTACCGGCTATGACGTGAATGGATATCGCTTCCACACAACAAGTTACGAGCAGATTCGGCCGAAACGAAAAACCACAAATAGCGGAGTTTGTACGCCCGGCACTGATGGCCTCGACTATCATGGTAGAGTTGAGGAAATCTATGAACTCTCATTTCATGGAGACAAACCTCTTAAACCTATCATGTTCAAATGCCACTGGTTTAATCCTCGATCAACGAGACGAACCCCTCATCTTGGGCTAGTTGAGATTCGAGAAGATTCCATCTATCCTGGAAAAGATGTCTACATTGTGGCTCAACAGACCGTGCAGGTGTATTATACTCGATACGCCAACCAAGACAATGAGGATCTTAAGGGTTGGGCTATTGTGCACCAGGTATCTCCACACGGTAAACTACCTGCAATCACAAAGAATGAACAAGACTAATCAGTACATATATTAGAAATAGATTCAAAATATATAAACAAAACACAAATTAAAAAAACATAGTATTACATGTATTAGGAATAATCTTCATGATTGGGATCATAGGTCTCATCATCACTGTCAAAATTGTCCAAATGGGCAACACTATCCGAAGGTTCTATGTTGTCATCGTCGTCGTTGCCTAGAAGTAATCGCTCAAGCATTGCTATGTCCTTGGCATTTACCACCACATCTCCATCGACCTCGCCATCAACCGTTTCGTTGTCTACTTCCATTTCGATTGCTTCGGGTAAGACTATCTCAAACGTGCCTGGTAGCCCATCTTCTTGATAGAACTGTCCATCATATGTGTTTGCGTTGAAGTTGTAATCATCATCGTTTAGGGCAGGTAGTTTACCGTGTGGAGATACCTGGTGCACAATAGCCCAACCCTTAAGATCCTCATTGTCTTGGTTGGCGTATCGAGTATAATACACCTGCACGGTCTGTTGAGCCACAATGTAGACATCTTTTCCAGGATAGATGGAATCTTCTCGAATCTCAACTAGCCCAAGATGAGGGGTTCGTCTCGTTGATCGAGGATTAAACCAGTGGCATTTGAACATGATAGGTTTAAGAGGTTTGTCTCCATGAAATGAGAGTTCATAGATTTCCTCAACTCTACCATGATAGTCGAGGCCATCAGTGCCGGGCGTACAAACTCCGCTATTTGTGGTTTTTCGTTTCGGCCGAATCTGCTCGTAACTTGTTGTGTGGAAGCGATATCCATTCACGTCATAGCCGGTAAATGACTTGACCCTAAAGTCACAGCCGTTTGCAACCTGTTTCAACTCGTCACTCATGGACGAACCGGTCTAGGCCTGCAAGGTCAAGCATGATAGATCGTTATATTAATCAAACGTACGATCACCTTGGACGATCGAACGTACGAGCTAAATTGGACATTACCTTTTGTTTGAACCAAGAAATGAAATTAGGCCTCCCCGCTCCCACACCCCGCGAAACAAGGGTGTCTTGTTCATGCGAGGTAGGATCCCTTGATTGATGCCAGAATTCACGAACAAATTCCCTGTCCGAACGAGAATCAATGGGGTTGGATGCAGAATAGTGACGGCGTATTGAAACAAGTTCGTTGAGAACTTACTTGATGAACGGCTGCACCTCGGTAAGGTTGTTCAACACATATAGCATGATATTGCGCCACTCTTCATTTCCCAATAGCTTCGGGGTTGATCCACTTGCGCTGCGAGTTGGCCTTGAAAAAGGTTGAGGGTCGATTCATTTTCGCCAGCATTGTAACGAGGGAGTGGATTATGATTGCTAGGAAGGTTCGGCTTGTAGTACCGCGTTGTGAAGTTTGCCACCTCCTCCCGAAGGCATGCCTCTACAATGGAAGCCTCAATTCTGGCTTTATTTGTACATTTTTTGCGAAGAGTCTTTAGACATCTCTCGATTGGATAGCACCAACGGAACTGCACGGGCCCCCCCAAACGTGCCTCGGACGGGAGGTGCACAATCAGATGCTGCATCGGCAAGAAGAAGCCGGGTGGAAAGATCTTCTCCAGCTTACAGAGCAACACAGGTGCCGCTTTTTCCAAGTCCTGAGCGACGATCCGAGATATCTCCTTGGCACAAAGCTGGCGGAAGAAAAAACTCAACTCTGCCAGCACTTGCCAGACATGCTCAGGGACATAGCCTCGGACCATCGCCGGAAGAAGCCACTCAATCCATATGTGGTAGTCATGACTCTTCATCCCGTTGACTCGCAGAGTGCCTAAGTTCACTCCCCTGCTAAGATTCGCTGCATATCCATCTGGGAACATTAACGTCTGCATCCATTTTAGTACTTCCCTCCTTTGATCGATCTGCAAGACGAAATTGACCTTAGGCCTTTTCCAGTTCTTGTTTCGGCCACTAGGAGGCTGCATCTCTTGATTCGGTCTATCGCACAACGTCGCTAGGTCCACTCTAGCCTTAACGTTGT
>JAHUYU010003243.1:0-17788 GCA_030439765.1 Tripidium arundinaceum | reverse complement strand
CTCTTGCCCAGCTATTGTTAGGGTTCGTGCGGGTCGTGCTGGCTGTTTAGTTCACCAGAAGCGCTTCAGGGTGTGCACTATCTCGCAACTGCGAAGCTGGAGGTGCTCCCTGAGCAGCAGTTCATCGATTGCGACCACGAGGTGAGGACATAAGCTAACGTTTCATTCTTTCCTTAACTAATTTCGTAAATTTCTTATTTCTGAAAGTACAAGAAGAAATAATAACCTTTCTGTAGTATCTGTTCATCATGTTGTAGTATCTGTAAATTATTTTCCAACAATTGAATGTTTGCTTTGCCTGGTAGGACCTTGACCTTCAGAGCATGTTGATTCTGATTTAACCATTGCCTAGGCGGTCATTTTCTTATAACCTTTTTTCTGGTTTGTGTTTTGATCCAGGTATGTGTCCATTTCACCCTCTTGTTCCTAGGGTGATTTCCCCTCACCCTTTACTATGGTCCCTTCTGTTGTAGTTGTACATATTTGTTTTCCTTTTACTTTTATTGTCTTGATGGTCTCATCTTTAAACTTTGGCTAATGTTATCTGCAGTACTCCTGTTCCGAAGTTGTGGTTTATGTGGGTTGTGATGAAAGAGGAAATGAGATGGCTGAGGTTCTCATGGACTTCCACCAGTTGACAATTGCCTGATGGCTGTGAGGAGCCAGTCATGAAGATGACGAACACTGGTGGCTAACACATCAAACATGCCTGTTGATGCTCGTGAAGCCTCCATTTATATAGGTAAAACATTGTTGCCTTGATGTTTACCTTTGGCCATGTAGCCACAGATATCTGGTGCTGTGGTAGGAAACATATCAATATCAGAAATATGATTTCACTGCAACCTGTCCATGTATTGCCAAAATTGGAATATTACATGGTTAGGAGTCTTGATTATATGGGTGCCTCTCTGTCAGTCTATTAGCTGTTCCTTTGCTTATCGCAGTTCAGTGCAGAGTTTCTATTTTTTTTAGAAAGGTGGCAAGAGTTTTGCCGTGATTTTATTAGACGAGGGAAAAGAAAAAAACGATTACAAAAGAACCAACTTGACTACTTTAACAGCTACTACGGTGCGCAGGCCGCCAGACTAAACGCAACTCTGAAGCTGAAACGAACAACAACTAGGGACCAACTTAACTCCACTGACACTAAGAAAAAAATTAAAACTACTCTTCTTGGGCTGTTGGTTGTGTTGCAATCTGGTATTGCAGTATATCATCTTTGCAAAGTAGAGCTACTTGACTTGCTTGTAAGCATTTCTGTTGGAAAGTTCGTCTATTCCGTTCCTTCCATACGTTCCACCAGAAATAGATTATGATTCCGTCTATCTTTCTCCTCTCTCCTTTGTCAAATTTGGCGCGGCACTTACGCCAGTACCCATGAATTGATCCCGTCATGGCCACTGAGTCAAGCGCTTACTGCAGAGTTTCTATTAACAGTCATATTGTACCTTTTACCCTCAGGAATTACAATTGCTAAGTATTTCTGTGGTAGCTACAACGTCAGTATGATGGCTGACTCCACCCCATGATGGGCTGAGGCATTGCGTGAGATCTCATGGCATTTCATATGTTACTCATCTGCTGTCCTCAAATTGGTGTCTTTTAGAATAAGTAAATAGTAGATTATAGAGAATGAAAGAAAATAGTCTGTGGTTCATCAGGTGTAATGGCAACATGATCTTTTAGTGATGTCAGATTTCCTCTCATTGCATCTTTTTTGTCAATTACCTATGATTTTTTTGCTACCTGAATCTGTTGTCACAATTTGCTATGATGTCCAATTTGTAGGTGTTTCTTTGGCCTTCCCTCGCCTGTGTTTTGCAGGTGCTTCTTTGGCCTACCCCAGTGAACCTTGATTTCCATGTTGCCATTGCATGTTGTTGCACCTATTCTCTTTACTAGGAATCAACAACTTTCAGCATAGCAGCTGTTGCTCTAATATGTTTCGGCACAATCACCTTGTGTTCTTAATTTCTTGCTGACCTTGATTTCCATGTTGTCATTACATGTGAGTTTCTACCAAATAGAATAGGAAACAGATTAGCAAATTATTTAGTTTTGAAATTTTGGTTGATAATTGTTCTGCAGAGATGGTTGGAGAAGTGGCCAAAGAAAGTAGCTTTTGTAAGGCCTGCTGGCGAGGGAGATTGGCTCATTGCTAACATTAACCATGTTGTCTTTTATTTGCAGGGACAATTTTGTGGTGGGTGGGCTAAAAAGCCTAAAAAGGAGTAACCTGCTTCGTGCGACAAAAATCGCCTCACCTTCGGCCTCGGGCAGAGCAGATCTCGCGCTCGCTCCCGTCCTCCGCTCTCCCCACGTCCTCTGGGCGCTCGAGATGGCCGGAAGCCGGGGTGACGTCGAGGAGGCAACGATGGTGATGGCTAAGGGCGGCGATGGTGATGGCGAGGCTGAGCAGGAGAGGGCGGCCACGGATCCGCCTCGAGCGGAGCAGATCTCGCACTCGCTCGCGTCCTCCGCTCTCCCCGCGTCCTCTGGGCGCTCGGAATGGCCAGAAGCCGGGGTGACGTTGAGGAGGCAGCGATGGTGATGGCGAAGGGCGGCGATGGCGGCGTCTCGTGCGTGGAGCGGATGAGGGATGGCGATTTATTTCCTTTTGTCGCTCGCTCCTTTCCTTTTTCTCGCTCGCGCGTTGGATAGCGGACGTGGGACTGCGAGAGGCCGAAGGTGAGGCGATTTTTGTCGCACGAAGCAGGTTACTCCTTTTTAGGCTTTTTAGCCCACCCACCACAAAATTGTCCCTGCAAATAAAAGACAACATGGTTAATGTTAGCAATGAGCCAATCTCCCTCGCCAGCAGGCCTTACAAAAGCTACTTTCTTTGGCCACTTCTCCAACCATCTCTGCAGAACAATTATCAACCAAAATTTCAAAACTAAATAATTTGCTAATCTGTTTCCTATTCTATTTGGTAGAAACTCACATGTAATGACAACATGGAAATCAAGGTCAGCAAGAAATTAAGAACACAAGGTGATTGTGCCGAAACATATTAGAGCAACAGCTGCTATGCTGAAAGTTGTTGATTCCTAGTAAAGAGAATAGGTGCAACAACATGCAATGGCAACATGGAAATCAAGGTTCACTGGGGTAGGCCAAAGAAGCACCTGCAAAACACAGGCGAGGGAAGGCCAAAGAAACACCTACAAATTGGACATCATAGCAAATTGTGACAACAGATTCAGGTAGCAAAAAAATCATAGGTAATTGACAAAAAAGATGCAATGAGAGGAAATCTGACATCACTAAAAGATCATGTTGCCATTACACCTGATGAACCACAGACTATTTTCTTTCATTCTCTATAATCTACTATTTACTTATTCTAAAAGACACCAATTTGAGGACAGCAGATGAGTAACATATGAAATGCCATGAGATCTCACGCAATGCCTCAGCCCATCATGGGGTGGAGTCAGCCATCATACTGACGTTGTAGCTACCACAGAAATACTTAGCAATTGTAATTCCTGAGGGTAAAAGGTACAATATGACTGTTAATAGAAACTCTGCAGTAAGCGCTTGACTCAGTGGCCATGACGGGATCAATTCATGGGTACTGGCGTAAGTGCCGCGCCAAATTTGACAAAGGAGAGAGGAGAAAGATAGACGGAATCATAATCTATTTCTGGTGGAACGTATGGAAGGAACGGAATAGACGAACTTTCCAACAGAAATGCTTACAAGCAAGTCAAGTAGCTCTACTTTGCAAAGATGATATACTGCAATACCAGATTGCAACACAACCAACAGCCCAAGAAGAGTAGTTTTAATTTTTTTCTTAGTGTCAGTGGAGTTAAGTTGGTCCCTAGTTGTTGTTCGTTTCAGCTTCAGAGTTGCGTTTAGTCTGGCGGCCTGCGCACCGTAGTAGCTGTTAAAGTAGTCAAGTTGGTTCTTTTGTAATCGTTTTTTTCTTTTCCCTCGTCTAATAAAATCACGGCAAAACTCTTGCCACCTTTCTAAAAAAAATAGAAACTCTGCACTGAACTGCGATAAGCAAAGGAACAGCTAATAGACTGACAGAGAGGCACCCATATAATCAAGACTCCTAACCATGTAATATTCCAATTTTGGCAATACATGGACAGGTTGCAGTGAAATCATATTTCTGATATTGATATGTTTCCTACCACAGCACCAGATATCTGTGGCTACATGGCCAAAGGTAAACATCAAGGCAACAATGTTTTACCTATATAAATGGAGGCTTCACGAGCATCAACAGGCATGTTTGATGTGTTAGCCACCAGTGTTCGTCATCTTCATGACTGGCTCCTCACAGCCATCAGGCAATTGTCAACTGGTGGAAGTCCATGAGAACCTCAGCCATCTCATTTCCTCTTTCATCACAACCCACATAAACCACAACTTCGGAACAGGAGTACTGCAGATAACATTAGCCAAAGTTTAAAGATGAGACCATCAAGACAATAAAAGTAAAAGGAAAACAAATATGTACAACTACAACAGAAGGGACCATAGTAAAGGGTGAGGGGAAATCACCCTAGGAACAAGAGGGTGAAATGGACACATACCTGGATCAAAACACAAACCAGAAAAAAGGTTATAAGAAAATGACCGCCTAGGCAATGGTTAAATCAGAATCAACATGCTCTGAAGGTCAAGGTCCTACCAGGCAAAGCAAACATTCAATTGTTGGAAAATAATTTACAGATACTACAACATGATGAACAGATACTACAGAAAGGTTATTATTTCTTCTTGTACTTTCAGAAATAAGAAATTTACGAAATTAGTTAAGGAAAGAATGAAACGTTAGCTTATGTCCTCACCTCGTGGTCGCAATCGATGAACTGCTGCTCAGGGAGCACCTCCAGCTTCGCAGTTGCGAGATAGTGCACACCCTGAAGCGCTTCTGGTGAACTAAACAGCCAGCACGACCCGCACGAACCCTAACAATAGCTGGGCAAGAGAAATTGATGTCACATAGATGCAAAGGAAAACCCAAATAGATCAACAAACCATCTAAAGAATGATTCTGATATGTGGATCCATGGTTAGCAGATTGTCTGGAAAGACCAAATAGATCGACAAATGCTGCTACTAGACTGGATGGGGGTAAGGATGGGAATGCACCCTGGTTCCTTGGTCCTCGAGGGCTGCAACCGCGTCACGGCCCGCCCAAACCTCAGCCGGTGACGGGGCAGGAGGCGTAGGTGCGGCGGGAGGCATGCGCAGGGGCAGCCGCGGCAGGCGGCGACGGAGGAGGCGCGGTGCCATGGTCTCAGGCTGGGCTGCCAGGGAGGCACGAGTGAGCGATGGTGGTGAAGGGATTCAGGATGGGGAGGCGTCGCGACGGGTTGTGGACGCCAGGCGTTGTTCGTCGTGGACCGAGGCGCAGCAGAGGAGCACAGAAGGGAAGCCTCCACGCCGCGCGAGGTGGTGAGGATCAGGCGGCCACGGGAAGAAAGGGGATCGAGAGAAAAAGGAAGGGCAGGCTACGGTGATTGCGCGGGATGGCGGCGAAGCTGTCGGTGATCGCGGTGAGTCCTCGGGGGCTCGTGCGGTGAGGCGATTTTTTTTCCGCACGAAGCCGGTGTCTTCTTTTTAGTCTTTTTAGTTGTGAGAGATAGTTTCTCAGAACAACATGATGCTAAATTATAGTAAGTCTATCCTAGTTACCATCTCAAGTCATTGAAATTCCTGTACTATTTTAGTAAACTCATCTTATTATTATAGTAACTACAACCTAAGCGTACACGGTCTGTTAAATTGTGGTAACTATAATCCAAATTATCATCTTGAGCGACTCTAAATTAGTTTAGTGTAAATTGGTCTCATCATGCTCTATTCTCGTAACTTCCTAATTATTCTCGTATTTCCTTTTATTATTCTCGTAACACTTGCATGCAAGTTTACACTCGTAAACCAGCTTCATGTATATTCTCGTAACCCATCTATACACGCTTGCATGCGTGGCACCGTGAACACGTGCACATAATTACTCCAAACTTCCAGCGTGATTATATATTTATTGCAATTGCCTGAGCGTTGATGCAGGGTCATGACGTCACTAATTAACGCCATTGCTGCTTGTGCGGTCGGCTCACGTCCCCACATGCAGCAGCTGGCTTGTTTGACGTAATTAGCTCCGGCCGGCTGGCTTGGCTGATGTAGCCCGAACAGGAAAGCAGCAAACGCCTAGGGCCTCTTTGGATCGGAGGAAATCCAAAGGAAAATCGTAGGAATCAAGAAACGGAGGAAAGGAAGTTGAAGCACGCGTTAGGAATGGAGGAATCGAGATTTCCTTTCCTTTGGATTCCTATAGCCAGATGCCGATTTCACAAGAAAAAAAGAATCTACCCCAATCCCATGTTTTCTTTTCCTTTATGTTTGCTGCCGCTGATGAGTGCTTACGAGCTGGTGGCGGTTGTCAGGAACACGGACGGCAGCAAACATAAAGGAAAAGAAAACATGGGATTGGGGTAGATTCTTTTTTTCTTGTGAAATCGGCATCTGGCTATAGGAATCCAAAGGAAAGGAAATCTCGATTCCTCCATTCCTAACGCGTGCTTCAACTTCCTTTCCTCCGTTTCTTGATTCCTACGATTTTCCTTTGGATTTCCTCCGATCCAAAGAGGCCCTAGGCGTTTGCTGCTTTCCTGTTCGGGCTACATCAGCCAAGCCAGCCGGCCGGAGCTAATTACGTCAAACAAGCCAGCTGCTGCATGTGGGGACGTGAGCCGACCGCACAAGCAGCAATGGCGTTAATTAGTGACGTCATGACCCTGCATCAACGCTCAGGCAATTGCAATAAATATATAATCACGCTGGAAGTTTGGAGTAATTATGTGCACGTGTTCACGGTGCCACGCATGCAAGCGTGTATAGATGGGTTACGAGAATATACATGAAGCTGGTTTACGAGTGTAAACTTGCATGCAAGTGTTACGAGAATAATAAAAGGAAATACGAGAATAATTAGGAAGTTACGAGAATAGAGCATGATGAGACCAATTTACACTAAACTAATTTAGAGTCGCTCAAGATGATAATTTGGATTATAGTTACCACAATTTAACAGACCGTGTACGCTTAGGTTGTAGTTACTATAATAATAAGATGAGTTTACTAAAATAGTACAGGAATTTCAATGACTTGAGATGGTAACTAGGATAGACTTACTATAATTTAGCATCATGTTGTTCTGAGAAACTATCTCTCACAACTAAAAAGACTAAAAAGAAGACACCGGCTTCGTGCGGAAAAAAAATCGCCTCACCGCACGAGCCCCCGAGGACTCACCGCGATCACCGACAGCTTCGCCGCCATCCCGCGCAATCACCGTAGCCTGCCCTTCCTTTTTCTCTCGATCCCCTTTCTTCCCGTGGCCGCCTGATCCTCACCACCTCGCGCGGCGTGGAGGCTTCCCTTCTGTGCTCCTCTGCTGCGCCTCGGTCCACGACGAACAACGCCTGGCGTCCACAACCCGTCGCGACGCCTCCCCATCCTGAATCCCTTCACCACCATCGCTCACTCGTGCCTCCCTGGCAGCCCAGCCTGAGACCATGGCACCGCGCCTCCTCCGTCGCCGCCTGCCGCGGCTGCCCCTGCGCATGCCTCCCGCCGCACCTACGCCTCCTGCCCGTCACCGGCTGAGGTTTGGGCGGGCCGTGACGCGGTTGCAGCCCTCGAGGACCAAGGAACCAGGGTGCATTCCCATCCTTACCCCCATCCAGTCTAGTAGCAGCATTTGTCGATCTATTTGGTCTTTCCAGACAATCTGCTAACCATGGATCCACATATCAGAATCATTCTTTAGATGGTTTGTTGATCTATTTGGGTTTTCCTTTGCATCTATGTGACATCAATTTCTCTTGCCCAGCTATTGTTAGGGTTCGTGCGGGTCGTGCTGGCTGTTTAGTTCACCAGAAGCGCTTCAGGGTGTGCACTATCTCGCAACTGCGAAGCTGGAGGTGCTCCCTGAGCAGCAGTTCATCGATTGCGACCACGAGGTGAGGACATAAGCTAACGTTTCATTCTTTCCTTAACTAATTTCGTAAATTTCTTATTTCTGAAAGTACAAGAAGAAATAATAACCTTTCTGTAGTATCTGTTCATCATGTTGTAGTATCTGTAAATTATTTTCCAACAATTGAATGTTTGCTTTGCCTGGTAGGACCTTGACCTTCAGAGCATGTTGATTCTGATTTAACCATTGCCTAGGCGGTCATTTTCTTATAACCTTTTTTCTGGTTTGTGTTTTGATCCAGGTATGTGTCCATTTCACCCTCTTGTTCCTAGGGTGATTTCCCCTCACCCTTTACTATGGTCCCTTCTGTTGTAGTTGTACATATTTGTTTTCCTTTTACTTTTATTGTCTTGATGGTCTCATCTTTAAACTTTGGCTAATGTTATCTGCAGTACTCCTGTTCCGAAGTTGTGGTTTATGTGGGTTGTGATGAAAGAGGAAATGAGATGGCTGAGGTTCTCATGGACTTCCACCAGTTGACAATTGCCTGATGGCTGTGAGGAGCCAGTCATGAAGATGACGAACACTGGTGGCTAACACATCAAACATGCCTGTTGATGCTCGTGAAGCCTCCATTTATATAGGTAAAACATTGTTGCCTTGATGTTTACCTTTGGCCATGTAGCCACAGATATCTGGTGCTGTGGTAGGAAACATATCAATATCAGAAATATGATTTCACTGCAACCTGTCCATGTATTGCCAAAATTGGAATATTACATGGTTAGGAGTCTTGATTATATGGGTGCCTCTCTGTCAGTCTATTAGCTGTTCCTTTGCTTATCGCAGTTCAGTGCAGAGTTTCTATTTTTTTTAGAAAGGTGGCAAGAGTTTTGCCGTGATTTTATTAGACGAGGGAAAAGAAAAAAACGATTACAAAAGAACCAACTTGACTACTTTAACAGCTACTACGGTGCGCAGGCCGCCAGACTAAACGCAACTCTGAAGCTGAAACGAACAACAACTAGGGACCAACTTAACTCCACTGACACTAAGAAAAAAATTAAAACTACTCTTCTTGGGCTGTTGGTTGTGTTGCAATCTGGTATTGCAGTATATCATCTTTGCAAAGTAGAGCTACTTGACTTGCTTGTAAGCATTTCTGTTGGAAAGTTCGTCTATTCCGTTCCTTCCATACGTTCCACCAGAATAGATTATGATTCCGTCTATCTTTCTCCTCTCTCCTTTGTCAAATTTGGCGCGGCACTTACGCCAGTACCCATGAATTGATCCCGTCATGGCCACTGAGTCAAGCGCTTACTGCAGAGTTTCTATTAACAGTCATATTGTACCTTTTACCCTCAGGAATTACAATTGCTAAGTATTTCTGTGGTAGCTACAACGTCAGTATGATGGCTGACTCCACCCATGATGGGCTGAGGCATTGCGTGAGATCTCATGGCATTTCATATGTTACTCATCTGCTGTCCTCAAATTGGTGTCTTTAGAATAAGTAAATAGTAGATTATAGAGAATGAAAGAAAATAGTCTGGTTCATCAGGTGTAATGGCAACATGATCTTTTAGTGATGTCAGATTTCCTCTCATTGCATCTTTTTTGTCAATTACCTATGATTTTTTTGCTACCTGAATCTGTTGTCACAATTTGCTATGAGTCCAATTTGTAGGTGTTTCTTTGGCCTTCCCTCGCCTGTGTTTTGCAGGTGCTTCTTGGCCTACCCCAGTGAACCTTGATTTCCATGTTGCCATTGCATGTTGTTGCACCTATTCTCTTTACTAGGAATCAACAACTTTCAGCATAGCAGCTGTTGCTCTAATATGTTTCGGCACAATCACCTTGTGTTCTTAATTTCTTGCTGACCTTGATTTCCATGTTGTCATTACATGTGAGTTTCTACCAAATAGAATAGGAAACAGATTAGCAAATTATTTAGTTTTGAAATTTTGGTTGATAATTGTTCTGCAGAGATGTTGGAGAAGTGGCCAAAGAAAGTAGCTTTTGTAAGGCCTGCTGGCGAGGGAGATTGGCTCATTGCTAACATTAACCATGTTGTCTTTTATTTGCAGGGACAATTTTGTGGTGGGTGGGCTAAAAGCCTAAAAAGGAGTAACCTGCTTCGTGCGACAAAAATCGCCTCACCTTCGCCTCTCGCAGTCCCACGTCCGCTATCCAACGCGCGAGCGAGAAAAAGGAAAGGAGCGAGCGACAAAAGGAAATAAATCGCCATCCCTCATCCGCTCCACGCACGAGACGCCGCCATCGCCGCCCTTCGCCATCACCATCGCTGCCTCCTCGACGTCACCCCGGCTTCTGGCCATTCCGAGCGCCCAGAGGACGCGGGGAGAGCGGAGGACGCGAGCGAGTGCGAGATCTGCTCCGCTCGAGGCGGATCCGTGGCCGCCCTCTCCTGCTCAGCCTCGCCATCACCATCGCCGCCCTTAGCCATCACCATCGTTGCCTCCTCGACGTCACCCCGGCTTCCGGCCATCTCGAGCGCCCAGAGGACGTGGGGAGAGCGGAGGACGGGAGCGAGCGCGAGATCTGCTCTGCCCGAGGCGGATCCACGGCCGCCCTCTCGTGCCTGGCCTCGCCATCACCATCGCCGCCCTTCGCCATCACCATCGCTGCCTCCTCGACGTCACCCCGGCTTCCGGCCATCCCGAGCGCCCAGAGGACGCGGGGAGAGCGGAGGATGCGAGCAAGCGCGAGATCTGCTCCACCCGAGCCGGATCCGCGGCCGCCCTCTCCTGCTCGGCCTCGCCATCACCATCGCTGCCTGCTCGCGCTCGCCTCCGCCTCCGAATCTCACCCTGTGCTTGCGCCTTGCGCTCACCGGAGAAAAAAGAATTTCCGCGCCTCGGAGTCCGACGATGACGACGCGTTCACCTCCCTCATCGCTGCTGACCTCTCCCTGCACAATGAGGACGGCCGCTACCTCCTCAACGTCACCCCGGCTTCCGGCCATCCCGAGCGCCCAGAGGACGCGGGGAGAGCGGAGGGACGCGAGCGATCGTGAGATCTGCTCCGCCCGAGCCGGAGCCACGGCTGCCCTCTACTGCTCGGCCTTGCCATCACCATTGCTGCCCTGCTCGCGCTCGCCTCCGCCTCCGAATCTCACCCTGTGCTTGCAGCAGCAGCCTCAAGGTCTACAACCTATCTTCTATTAATTAAATTACTGCATTCCAGTAGCAATGTGGTAGAAATGCAGTGCAACTCTACTACATAGAAAACATGCTAAAGTGAATATATGCTTTGGTGCTCTCCCAACAGGGAGGATATAAACAGGGAATATTACAGGATATGGTGCAGTAGCAACTGGGCAGGTGATTTGAGTAACCTTGTATATTCCCACAAGAGTGTCTGACATTATGAATGGTACCATATGATTGTTTTTATGCTTGACAGACACTTAGTTGTATGTGCACCTCACAAACAACTGCGAGGCTCAAAGCTATATGGAGATAAGAATGGCATGCAGTAATTTAATTAATAGAAGATAGGTTGTAGACCTTGAGGCTGCTGCTGCAAGCACAGGGTGAGATTCGGAGGCGGAGGCGAGCGCGAGCAGGGCAGCAATGGTGATGGCAAGGCCGAGCAGTAGAGGGCAGCCGTGGCTCCGGCTCGGGCGGAGCAGATCTCACGATCGCTCGCGTCCTCCGCTCTCCCCGCGTCCTCTGGGCGCTCGGATGGCCGGAAGCCGGGGTGACGTTGAGGAGGTAGCGGCCGTCCTCATTGTGCAGGGAGAGGTCAGCAGCGATGAGGGAGGTGAACGCGTCGTCATCGTCGGACTCCGAGGCGCGGAAATTCTTTTTTCTCCGGTGAGCGCAAGGCGCAAGCACAGGGTGAGATTCGGAGGCGGAGGCGAGCGCGAGCAGGGCAGCGATGGTGATGGCGAGGCCGAGCAGGAGAGGGCGGCCGCGGATCCGGCTCGGGTGGAGCAGATCTCGCGCTTGCTCGCATCCTCCGCTCTCCCCGCGTCCTCTGGGCGCTCGGGATGGCCGGAAGCCGGGGTGACGTCGAGGAGGCAGCGATGGTGATGGCGAAGGGCGGCGATGGTGATGGCGAGGCCAGGCACGAGAGGGCGGCCGTGGATCCGCCTCGGGCAGAGCAGATCTCGCGCTCGCTCCCGTCCTCCGCTCTCCCCACGTCTCTGGGCGCTCGAGATGGCCGGAAGCCGGGGTGACGTCGAGGAGGCAACGATGGTGATGGCTAAGGGCGGCGATGGTGATGGCGAGGCTGAGCAGGAGAGGGCGGCCACGGATCCGCCTCGAGCGGAGCAGATCTCGCACTCGCTCGCGTCCTCCGCTCTCCCCGCGTCCTCTGGGCGCTCGGAATGGCCAGAAGCCGGGGTGACGTCGAGGAGGCAGCGATGGTGATGGCGAAGGGCGGCGATGGCGGCGTCTCGTGCGTGGAGCGGATGAGGGATGGCGATTTATTTCCTTTTGTCGCTCGCTCCTTTCCTTTTCTCGCTCGCGCGTTGGATAGCGGACGTGGGACTGCGAGAGGCCGAAGGTGAGGCGATTTTTGTCGCACGAAGCAGGTTACTCCTTTTTAGGCTTTTTAGCCCACCCACCACAAAATTGTCCCTGCAAATAAAAGACAACATGGTTAATGTTAGCAATGAGCCAATCTCCCTCGCCAGCAGGCCTTACAAAAGCTACTTTCTTTGGCCACTTCTCCAACCATCTCTGCAGAACAATTATCAACCAAAATTTCAAAACTAAATAATTTGCTAATCTGTTTCCTATTCTATTTGGTAGAAACTCACATGTAATGACAACATGGAAATCAAGGTCAGCAAGAAATTAAGAACACAAGGTGATTGTGCCGAAACATATTAGAGCAACAGCTGCTATGCTGAAAGTTGTTGATTCCTAGTAAAGAGAATAGGTGCAACAACATGCAATGGCAACATGGAAATCAAGGTTCACTGGGGTAGGCCAAAGAAGCACCTGCAAAACACAGGCGAGGGAAGGCCAAAGAAACACCTACAAATTGGACATCATAGCAAATTGTGACAACAGATTCAGGTAGCAAAAAAATCATAGGTAATTGACAAAAAAGATGCAATGAGAGGAAATCTGACATCACTAAAAGATCATGTTGCCATTACACCTGATGAACCACAGACTATTTTCTTTCATTCTCTATAATCTACTATTTACTTATTCTAAAAGACACCAATTTGAGGACAGCAGATGAGTAACATATGAAATGCCATGAGATCTCACGCAATGCCTCAGCCCATCATGGGGTGGAGTCAGCCATCATACTGTCGTTGTAGCTACCACAGAAATACTTAGCAATTGTAATTCCTGAGGGTAAAAGGTACAATATGACTGTTAATAGAAACTCTGCAGTAAGCGCTTGACTCAGTGGCCATGACGGGATCAATTCATGGGTACTGGCGTAAGTGCCGCGCCAAATTTGACAAAGGAGAGAGGAGAAAGATAGACGGAATCATAATCTATTTCTGGTGGAACGTATGGAAGGAACGGAATAGACGAACTTTCCAACTGAAATGCTTACAAGCAAGTCAAGTAGCTCTACTTTGCAAAGATGATATACTGCAATACCAGATTGCAACACAACCAACAGCCCAAGAAGAGTAGTTTTAATTTTTTTCTTAGTGTCAGTGGAGTTAAGTTGGTCCCTAGTTGTTGTTCGTTTCAGCTTCAGAGTTGCGTTTAGTCTGGCGGCCTGCGCACCGTAGTAGCTGTTAAAGTAGTCAAGTTGGTTCTTTTGTAATCGTTTTTTCTTTTCCCTCGTCTAATAAAATCACGGCAAAACTCTTGCCACCTTTCTAAAAAAAATAGAAACTCTGCACTGAACTGCGATAAGCAAAGGAACAGCTAATAGACTGACAGAGAGGCACCCATATAATCAAGACTCCTAACCATGTAATATTCCAATTTGGCAATACATGGACAGGTTGCAGTGAAATCATATTTCTGATATTGATATGTTTCCTACCACAGCACCAGATATCTGTGGCTACATGGCCAAAGGTAAACATCAAGGCAACAATGTTTTACCTATATAAATGGAGGCTTCACGAGCATCAACAGGCATGTTGATGTGTTAGCCACCAGTGTTCGTCATCTTCATGACTGGCTCCTCACAGCCATCAGGCAATTGTCAACTGGTGGAAGTCCATGAGAACCTCAGCCATCTCATTTCCTCTTTCATCACAACCCACATAAACCACAACTTCGGAACAGGAGTACTGCAGATAACATTAGCCAAAGTTTAAAGATGAGACCATCAAGACAATAAAAGTAAAAGGAAAACAAATATGTACAACTACAACAGAAGGGACCATAGTAAAGGGTGAGGGGAAATCACCCTAGGAACAAGAGGGTGAAATGGACACATACCTGGATCAAAACACAACCAGAAAAAAGGTTATAAGAAAATGACCGCCTAGGCAATGGTTAAATCAGAATCAACATGCTCTGAAGGTCAAGGTCCTACAGGCAAAGCAAACATTCAATTGTTGGAAAATAATTTACAGATACTACAACATGATGAACAGATACTACAGAAAGGTTATTATTTCTTCTTGTACTTTCAGAAATAAGAAATTTACGAAATTAGTTAAGGAAAGAATGAAACGTTAGCTTATGTCCTCACCTCGTGGTCGCAATCGATGAACTGCTGCTCAGGGAGCACCTCCAGCTTCGCAGTTGCGAGATAGTGCACACCCTGAAGCGCTTCTGGTGAACTAAACAGCCAGCCTGAGACCATGGCACCGCGCCTCCTCCGTCGCCGCCTGCCGCGGCTGCCCCTGCGCATGCCTCCCGCCGCACCTACGCCTCCTGCCCCGTCACCGGCTGAGGTTTGGGCGGGCCGTGACGCGGTTGCAGCCCTCGAGGACCAAGGAACCAGGGTGCATTCCCATCCTTACCCCCATCCAGTCTAGTAGCAGCATTTGTCGATCTATTTGGTCTTTCCAGACAATCTGCTAACCATGGATCCACATATCAGAATCATTCTTTAGATGGTTTGTTGATCTATTTGGGTTTTCCTTTGCATCTATGTGACATCAATTTCTCTTGCCCAGCTATTGTTAGGGTTCGTGCGGGTCGTGCTGGCTGTTTAGTTCACCAGAAGCGCTTCAGGGTGTGCACTATCTCGCAACTGCGAAGCTGGAGGTGCTCCCTGAGCAGCAGTTCATCGATTGCGACCACGAGGTGAGGACATAAGCTAACGTTTCATTCTTTCCTTAACTAATTTCGTAAATTTCTTATTTCTGAAAGTACAAGAAGAAATAATAACCTTTCTGTAGTATCTGTTCATCATGTTGTAGTATCTGTAAATTATTTTCCAACAATTGAATGTTTGCTTTGCCTGGTAGGACCTTGACCTTCAGAGCATGTTGATTCTGATTTAACCATTGCCTAGGCGGTCATTTTCTTATAACCTTTTTTCTGGTTTTGTGTTTTGATCCAGGTATGTGTCCATTTCACCCTCTTGTTCCTAGGGTGATTTCCCCTCACCCTTTACTATGGTCCCTTCTGTTGTAGTTGTACATATTTGTTTTCCTTTTACTTTTATTGTCTTGATGGTCTCATCTTTAAACTTTGGCTAATGTTATCTGCAGTACTCCTGTTCCGAAGTTGTGGTTTATGTGGGTTGTGATGAAAGAGGAAATGAGATGGCTGAGGTTCTCATGGACTTCCACCAGTTGACAATTGCCTGATGGCTGTGAGGAGCCAGTCATGAAGATGACGAACACTGGTGGCTAACACATCAAACATGCCTGTTGATGCTCGTGAAGCCTCCATTTATATAGGTAAAACATTGTTGCCTTGATGTTTACCTTTGGCCATGTAGCCACAGATATCTGGTGCTGTGGTAGGAAACATATCAATATCAGAAATATGATTTCACTGCAACCTGTCCATGTATTGCCAAAATTGGAATATTACATGGTTAGGAGTCTTGATTATATGGGTGCCTCTCTGTCAGTCTATTAGCTGTTCCTTTGCTTATCGCAGTTCAGTGCAGAGTTTCTATTTTTTTTAGAAAGGTGGCAAGAGTTTTGCCGTGATTTTATTAGACGAGGGAAAAGAAAAAAACGATTACAAAAGAACCAACTTGACTACTTTAACAGCTACTACGGTGCGCAGGCCGCCAGACTAAACGCAACTCTGAAGCTGAAACGAACAACAACTAGGGACCAACTTAACTCCACTGACACTAAGAAAAAAATTAAAACTACTCTTCTTGGGCTGTTGGTTGTGTTGCAATCTGGTATTGCAGTATATCATCTTTGCAAAGTAGAGCTACTTGACTTGCTTGTAAGCATTTCTGTTGGAAAGTTCGTCTATTCCGTTCCTTCCATACGTTCCACCAGAAATAGATTATGATTCCGTCTATCTTTCTCCTCTCTCCTTTGTCAAATTTGGCGCGGCACTTACGCCAGTACCCATGAATTGATCCCGTCATGGCCACTGAGTCAAGCGCTTACTGCAGAGTTTCTATTAACAGTCATATTGTACCTTTTACCCTCAGGAATTACAATTGCTAAGTATTTCTGTGGTAGCTACAACGTCAGTATGATGGCTGACTCCACCCCATGATGGGCTGAGGCATTGCGTGAGATCTCATGGCATTTCATATGTTACTCATCTGCTGTCCTCAAATTGGTGTCTTTTAGAATAAGTAAATAGTAGATTATAGAGAATGAAAGAAAATAGTCTGTGGTTCATCAGGTGTAATGGCAACATGATCTTTTAGTGATGTCAGATTTCCTCTCATTGCATCTTTTTTGTCAATTACCTATGATTTTTTTGCTACCTGAATCTGTTGTCACAATTTGCTATGATGTCCAATTTGTAGGTGTTTCTTTGGCCTTCCCTCGCCTGTGTTTTGCAGGTGCTTCTTTGGCCTACCCAGTGAACCTTGATTTCCATGTTGCCATTGCATGTTGTTGCACCTATTCTCTTTACTAGGAATCAACAACTTTCAGCATAGCAGCTGTTGCTCTAATATGTTTCGGCACAATCACCTTGTGTTCTTAATTTCTTGCTGACCTTGATTTCCATGTTGTCATTACATGTGAGTTTCTACCAAATAGAATAGGAAACAGATTAGCAAATTATTTAGTTTTGAAATTTTGGTTGATAATTGTTCTGCAGAGATGGTTGGAGAAGTGGCCAAAGAAAGTAGCTTTTGTAAGGCCTGCTGGCGAGGGAGATTGGCTCATTGCTAACATTAACCATGTTGTCTTTTATTTGCAGGGACAATTTTGTGGTGGGTGGGCTAAAAAGCCTAAAAAGGAGTAACCTGCTTCGTGCGACAAAAATCGCCTCACCTTCGGCCTCTCGCAGTCCCACGTCCGCTATCCAACGCGCGAGCGAGAAAAAGGAAAGGAGCGAGCGACAAAAGGAAATAAATCGCCATCCCTCATCCGCTCCACGCACGAGACGCCGCCATCGCCGCCCTTCGCCATCACCATCGCTGCCTCCTCGACGTCACCCCGGCTTCTGGCCATTCCGAGCGCCCAGAGGACGCGGGGAGAGCGGAGGACGCGAGCGAGTGCGAGATCTGCTCCGCTCGAGGCGGATCCGTGGCCGCCCTCTCCTGCTCAGCCTCGCCATCACCATCGCCGCCCTTAGCCATCACCATCGTTGCCTCCTCGACGTCACCCCGGCTTCCGGCCATCTCGAGCGCCCAGAGGACGTGGGGAGAGCGGAGGACGGGAGCGAGCGCGAGATCTGCTCTGCCCGAGGCGGATCCACGGCCGCCCTCTCGTGCCTGGCCTCGCCATCACCATCGCCGCCCTTCGCCATCACCATCGCTGCA
>JAHUYU010000969.1:0-17172 GCA_030439765.1 Tripidium arundinaceum | reverse complement strand
GTGAGGTGGACGAAGACGAGGAAGAAGAGGAGGAAGAAGCACAGGGCTACGATGATGAGCACACCCCAGCCGGAGCTGTGGTCCGCACCACAGCCACCAGCTAGGGGAGCGTCCCTACAGTTGCCCCGAGAGCCTGCCGGACCTCCAGTTGGGCAACCACAGTCCCGACTGGAGCAGCTTCTGGAGCATGAGAAAAGGCTCGATGAGGAACGTCACTGCTTGTTGCAGCAGCGCCTGGCCCTCGAGCAAGAGCTCGCGGGCCACGGCGATGGTGCCGCGGCCCGGCTCAGGGCTCGCGACGTCCACCGGCGCATCTGCAACGACAACGACGACGGACTCCCGCCACCCTTCGCTCGGGCAAGTCAAAACATTGCCGCCGCAGCAATACTCCTCCGAGGGATGCCCGAACCATCAACTCCGGAGGGTCGGCGAGCTCGTGGAGAATTGCGCACTCTCCTCGAGCGAGCCGCCGTACAGCAGGCCGAGAGCTCTGCATCTCGGCAACGTGGGCCCGACCCTCTTCGACCAGCACCTTCTGCACCGCACGACAAGGAGGAGTCGGTCCATCGAGACCCTCGGGGAGCAGAAGGCAAGCTCCCATCCGCCCGCGACTGCATCGCCGACGACGCGCGCAACGTCATCAACGCGCGCAAAAAACGCAAGGAGGATGGTGCCAGCCGTGGCTACCACCCTCGACGGGGCGGCCGCTACGATAGCGAGGAAGACCGGCCCCCGAGCCCCGAACCGCCGGGGCCTCGGGTTTTCAGCCGGGACATCCGCAATGCCCCGTTCCCAACGCGTTTTTGTCAGCCCACCAATATCACCAGGTACTCTGGGGAAACGAACCCCGAGCTCTGGCTTGATGACTACCGACTTGCTTGTCAAGCCGGTGGCGCGGACGATGATCATTTCATCATCCGTAACCTCCCCCTGTTTCTGGCCGACTCAGCGCGAGCCTGGCTAGAGCATCTCTCGGCCCATCGTATTCACGGTTGGGCCGACCTGAAGAATGTCTTCGTCGGTAACTTCCAGGGCACTTACGTGCGCCCTGGAAACCCTTGGGACCTCAGGAGCTGTCGACAGAAGAAAGATGAAACTCTTCGCGAGTTCATCCGACGCTTCTCTCGGCAGTGTACCGAACTTCCAAACGCCGCCGACGCCGACGTCGTTGGGGCTTTCCTTGCGGGGACCAACTGCAAGGACCTGGTCCACGAACTGGGTCGCAAGGGCCCCCACACCACCAAGGAGCTCCTAGACATTGCCACCAACTTTGCCTCCGGCGAAGAGGCAGTTGGGGCAATCTTTGATCAGCCCCGCGACAAAGGCAAACAGGAGGAGAATGCCGACGAAGGCAACTCCAGCCGACCCTTCAGGAAGAAGAAGAACAAGCCACGGCGCGGGAACGACCTCGTGGCCGCCACCGAGCGCAAGGGCAACCGGACCCCACCCGAGGGGCCCCGGGCGTTTTCGACAAGATGCTCGATGAACCATGCCCGTATCATCGGGGCCCGGTCAGGCACACCCTCAAGGAATGCGGCATGATGAGACGGTACTTCTCTGGGGATGCCAGGGGGAAGAACGACCAGAGAAGGAGGCCCGATCAGGACAAGGGCGACAACGGCGAAGAGAAAGACGACGGCTTCCCCGTCGTTGACAATTGCTTCATGATCTTCGGCGGCCCGGCTGCGTACAACACCAAGCGCCAACGCAAGCTGGAGCGCCAAGAGGTCTATGCCGCCGAGCCCGCCACGCCGACCTTCCTCAACTGGTCCGACTCCGCCATCACCTTCAACCGCGACGACCACCCCGATCGCGTCCCACAGCCGGGTCGGTATCCGCTTGTTGTCGACCCCATCGTCGGGAACACGCGGCTTACCAGGGTACTGATGGATGGAGGCAGCGGCCTTAACATCATGTACGCCGAGACCCTTGACTCCATGGGGGTCGCCAGGTCCCGACTCCGCCCAAGTGGGGCGGCCTTTCACGGCATCGTACCGGGAAAGCGAGCTATACCCCTCGGGCAGATCGACCTTCCCGTCACCTTCGGGGATCCATCCAACTTCAGGAAGGAAATCCTCACCTTTGAGGTGGTCGGATTCCGCGGCACCTACCACGCCGTACTGGGACGACCATGTTACGCACAATTCATGGCCGTCCCAAACTATACATATCTCAAGCTCAAGATGCCGGGACCGCATGGGGTCATAACCATCCGCACCACCTTCCAGCACGCCTACGAGTGTGATGTCGAGTGCTGCGAATACGCTGCAGCCATCATCGAGGCCGAAGCGCTCGCCACCGACTTGCAGGAGTGCCCTGCGGAGGTCCCCGACCCCAAACGGTCCACAGGCTCCTTTGAGCCCGTCGAACAAGTCAAGAAAGTTCCTCTCGACCCCAGCGGCTCGGACGGCAGGATGGTGCGCATCAGCGCCGCCCTGTCTCCCAAATAGGAACTAGTGCTCGTCGACTTTCTCCGCGCGAACGACGACATGTTCGCGTGGCGACCCTCGGACATGCCAGGCATTCCAAGGGATGTCGCCGAGCACTCCTTGAACATCCGAGCCGGATTCAGGCCAGTGAAGCAGCGACTGCGCCGTTTCGACGAAGAGAAGCGCAGGGCCATCGGCGGCGAGATCCACAAGCTTCTGGCGGCCGGATTCATCAAGGAGGTATGTCATCCCGAGTGGTTAGCTAATCCTGTCCTTGTAAAAAAGAAAAAGTGGTAAATGGAGAATGTGTGTTGACTACACCTCTCTCAATAAAGCATGTCCTAAAGACCCTTTCCCTTTACCACGCATAGACCAAATAGTTGACTCTACCTCGGGGTGCGAAACCCTCTCTTTCCTTGATGCTTATTCCGGCTACCATCAGATCATGATGAAAGAATCTGATCAGCTCGCCACCGTCTTTTATCACTCCATTTGGATCTTACTGCTATACCACCATGCCGTTCGGTCTCAAGAACGCAGGGGCAACATACCAGCGGTGTATGCTCGTCGTTTTTGGGGACCTCATCGGGCGGACCGTTGAGGCGTATGTGGACGACATCGTGGGTAAAATCCCGACAAGCCGACCACTTGGTACCCGACCTTGAGTTAGCCTTCGGAAGGCTAAGGACAAAACGCATCAAACTCAATCCTGAGAAATGTGTCTTTGGAGTACCGAGGGGCATGCTGCTCGGATTCATAGTCTCTGAGCGCGGCATCGAAGCCAACCCAGAGAAGATCTCCGCAATCACGAACATGGGTCCGATTCAAAACCTGAAAGGGGTGCAACGAGTCACGGGGTGTCTCGCGGCGCTGAGCCGCTTCATCTCGCGCCTCGGCGAACGAGCCCTTCCACTCTACCGGCTTCTGAAGAAGACCGACCACTTCACATGGACAGCCGAGGCCCAGGAAGCTCTTGACAGAATCAAAGCGCTCCTGACCGAGGCCCCGATCCTCGTACCCCCAGCAGAAAAGGAACCACTCCTGCTGTACATCGCAGCCACTACCCAGGTGGTAAGTTCAGCCTTGGTGGTGGAAAGACAGGAGGAGGGCCACGTCCTCAAGGTCCAGCGCCCGGTCTACTTCATCAGCGAAGTCCTGTCCGACACTAAGACGCGCTACCCTCAAGTCCAGAAACTCCTATACACGGTCCTCATCACCCGAAGAAAGCTGCGTCACTACTTCGGCTCGCATCCCATCACGGTTGTGTCCACTTTCCCTCTCGGGGAAGTGATCCAGAACCAAGACGCGGCCGGAAGGATCGCCAAATGGGCGACCGAGCTGATGGGAGAGGGTATCACCTACGCCCCACGAACGGCCATCAAGTCACAGGTGTTGGTGGACTTCATCGTTGAATGGACCGAGACCCAACTGCCCCCGACCCTAGTGAGCCAGGAGTACTGGCACATGTACTTCGATGGATCGCTGATGAAGTAGACCGGGCGCTGGACCTTGAGGACGTGGCCCTCCTCCTGTCTTTCCACCACCAAGGCTGAACTTACCACCTGGGTAGTGGCTGCGATGTACAGCAGGAGTGGTTCCTTTTCTGCTGGGGGTACGAGGATCGGGGCCTCGGTCAGGAGCGCTTTGATTCTGTCAAGAGCTTCCTGGGCCTCGGCTGTCCATGTGAAGTGGTCGGTCTTCTTCAGAAGCCGGTAGAGTGGAAGGGCTCGTTCGCCGAGGCGCGAGATGAAGCGGCTCAGCGCCGCGAGACACCCCGTGACTCGTTGCACCCCTTTCAGGTTTTGAATCGGACCCATGTTCGTGATTGCGGAGATCTTCTCTGGGTTGGCTTCGATGCCGCGCTCAGAGACTATGAATCCGAGCAGCATGCCCCTCGGTACTCCAAAGACACATTTCTCAGGATTGAGTTTGATGCGTTTTGTCCTTAGCCTTCCGAAGGCTAACTCAAGGTCGGGTACCAAGTGGTCGGCTTGTCGGGATTTTACCACGATGTCGTCCACATACGCCTCAACGGTCCGCCCGATGAGGTCCCCAAAAACGACGAGCATACACCGCTGGTATGTTGCCCCTGCGTTCTTGAGACCGAACGGCATGGTGGTATAGCAGTAAGATCCAAATGGAGTGATAAAAGAGGTGGCGAGCTGATCAGATTCTTTCATCATGATCTGATGGTAGCCGGAATAAGCATCAAGGAAAGAGAGGGTTTCGCACCCCGAGGTAGAGTCAACTATTTGGTCTATGCGTGGTAAAGGGAAAGGGTCTTTAGGACATGCTTTATTGAGAGAGGTGTAGTCAACACACATTCTCCATTTACCACTTTTCTTTTTTACAAGGACAGGATTAGCTAACCACTCGGGATGACATACCTCCTTGATGAATCCGGCCGCCAGAAGCTTGTGGATCTCGCCGCCGATGGCCCTGCGCTTCTCTTCGTCGAAACGGCGCAGTCGCTGCTTCACTGGCCTGAATCCGGCTCGGATGTTCAAGGAGTGCTCGGCGACATCCCTTGGAATGCCTGGCATGTCCGAGGGTCGCCACGCGAACATGTCGTCGTTCGCGCGGAGAAAGTCGACGAGCACTAGTTCCTATTTGGGAGACAGGGCGGCGCTGATGCGCACCATCCTGCCGTCCGAGCCGCTGGGGTCGAGAGGAACTTTCTTGACTTGTTCGACGGGCTCAAAGGAGCCTGTGGACCGTTTGGGGTCGGGGACCTCCGCAGGGCACTCCTGCAAGTCGGTGGCGAGCGCTTCGGCCTCGATGATGGCTGCAGCGTATTCGCCAGCACTCGACATCACACTCGTAGGCGTGCTGGAAGGTGGTGCGGATGGTTATGACCCCATGCGGTCCCGGCATCTTGAGCTTGAGATATGTATAGTTTGGGACGGCCATGAATTGTGCGTAACATGGTCGTCCCAGTACGGCGTGGTAGGTGCCGCGGAATCCGACCACCTCAAAGGTGAGGATTTCCTTCCTGAAGTTGGATGGATCCCCGAAGGTGACGGGAAGGTCGATCTGCCCGAGGGGTATAGCTCGCTTTCCCGGTACGATGCCGTGAAAGGCCGCCCCACTTGGGCGGAGTCGGGACCTGGCGACCCCCATGGAGTCAAGGGTCTCGGCGTACATGATGTTAAGGCCGCTGCCTCCATCCATCAGTACCCTGGTAAGCCGCGTGTTCCCGACGATGGGTCGACAACAAGCGGATACCGACCCGGCTGTGGGACGCGATCGGGGTGGTCGTCGCGGTTGAAGGTGATGGCGGAGTCGGACCAGTTGAGGAAGGTCGGCGTGGCGGGCTCGGCGGCATAGACCTCTTGGCGCTCCAGCTTGCGTTGGCGCTTGGTGTTGTACGCAGCCGGGCCGCCGAAGATCATGAAGCAATTGTCAACGACGGGGAAGCCGTCGTCTTTCTCTTCGCCGTTGTCGCCCTTGTCCTGATCGGGCCTCCTTCTCTGGTCGTTCTTCCCCCTGGCATCCCCAGAGAAGTACCGTCTCATCATGCCGCATTCCTTGAGGGTGTGCCTGACCGGGCCCCGATGATACGGGCATGGTTCATCGAGCATCTTGTCGAAAACGCCCGGGGCCCCTCGGGTGGGGTCCGGTTGCCCTTGCGCTCGGTGGCGGCCACGAGGTCGTTCCCGCGCCGTGGCTTGTTCTTCTTCTTCCTGAAGGGTCGGCTGGAGTTGCCTTCGTCGGCATTCTCCTCCTGTTTGCCTTTGTCGCGGGGCTGATCAAAGATTGCCCCAACTGCCTCTTCGCGGAGGCAAAGTTGGTGGCAATGTCTAGGAGCTCCTTGGTGGTGTGGGGGCCCTTGCGACCCAGTTCGTGGACCAGGTCCTTGCAGTTGGTCCCCGCAAGGAAAGCCCCAACGACGTCGGCGTCGGCGGCGTTTGGAAGTTCGGTACACTGCCGAGAGAAGCGTCGGATGAACTCGCGAAGAGTTTCATCTTTCTTCTGTCGACAGCTCCTGAGGTCCCAAGGGTTTCCAGGGCGCACGTAAGTGCCCTGGAAGTTACCGACGAAGACATTCTTCAGGTCGGCCCAACCGTGAATACGATGGGCCGAGAGATGCTCTAGCCAGGCTCGCGCTGAGTCGGCCAGAAACAGGGGGAGGTTACGGATGATGAAATGATCATCGTCCGCGCCACCGGCTTGACAAGCAAGTCGGTAGTCATCAAGCCAGAGCTCGGGGTTCGTTTCCCCAGAGTACCTGGTGATATTGGTGGGCTGACAAAAACGCGTTGGGAACGGGGCATTGCGGATGTCCCGGCTGAAAACCCGAGGCCCCGGCGGTTCGGGGCTCGGGGGCCGGTCTTCCTCGCTATCGTAGCGGCCGCCCCGTCGAGGGTGGTAGCCACGGCTGGCACCATCCTCCTTGCGTTTTTTGCGCGCGTTGATGACGTTGCGCGCGTCGTCGGCGATGCAGTCGCGGGCGGATGGGAGCTTGCCTTCTGCTCCCCGAGGGTCTCGATGGACCGACTCCTCCTTGTCGTGCGGTGCAGAAGGTGCTGGTCGAAGAGGGTCGGGCCCACGTTGCCGAGATGCAGAGCTCTCGGCCTGCTGTACGGCGGCTCGCTCGAGGAGAGTGCGCAATTCTCCACGAGCTCGCCGACCCTCCGGAGTTGATGGTTCGGGCATCCCTCGGAGGAGTATTGCTGCGGCGGCAATGTTTTGACTTGCCCGAGCGAAGGGTGGCGGGAGTCCGTCGTCGTTGTCGTTGCAGATGCGCCGGTGGACGTCGCGAGCCCTGAGCCGGGCCGCGGCACCATCGCCGTGGCCCGCGAGCTCTTGCTCGAGGGCCAGGCGCTGCTGCAACAAGCAGTGACGTTCCTCATCGAGCCTTTTCTCATGCTCCAGAAGCTGCTCCAGTCGGGACTGTGGTTGCCCAACTGGAGGTCCGGCAGGCTCTCGGGGCAACTGTAGGGACGCTCCCCTAGCTGGGGCTGTGGTGCGGACCACAGCTCCGGCTGGGGTGTGCTCATCATCGTAGCCCTGTGCTTCTTCCTCCTCTTCTTCCTCGTCTTCGTCCACCTCACACATGAGACACTCACGGGACGGGTCATAGCTCCCGTCGTCGGAGTCGGGGGTGTCAAGGAGGTAGTCGCAGTTGTCGAGAAAGCATCGGAGGGCTTCTGCATCGTCTAGCCCGGAGAAGTCGGCGCCATACCAGCCATCGTCGTACTTGTCAGTATCGACGCTTGAGGCCGTCTCAGAACTCTGAGGGAGCTCCGAGACGGCCTGTGGATGGTATGGTGAGCCTGCGGGCTCGACGCCTACAGGTTGAGCAGCGAGACGTCGGGCCACGAGGTGGCCGTAAGTTCTCGCGGCGTTATGCAGTCCATAGGGCCATACCTGAGGTATGTACGTACGGAACGATCTCGGGGAGAGCGAGGGTCCCCCGGAGAGTCGTGATATGTTGTTAGCAATGGACGAGTAAGAGTCGTGAGATACCTCCGAGGACGGGCGTGGTCCCCGAAGGGCGTCAAGCAGGTGTTCCAGCCGTGTTTGACCGATGCCGAGGGGTCTAGAGTCCTCGGACGCTCGTGCCTCAGTGGTATGCAGATGAAGGCCGCCTGTTGGCTCGGTGACGAGGCCGAGGTTGACAGGCGGATCGATGGGCGTAGAGGGGGGGAGTAGGACTAGGTCGTAGTCGACTCCCATGGACAGAAAGTCCAGGCTCCCAAATCGGATATGGGAGCCCAGAGTGAGCTGAACGTGGCGTTCAGCCATCCGAGTTCGGGTGGAAGGAATCGTGACGCGCAGAAGTCCCCTACCTGGCGCGCCAACTGTCGGTGTCTAAAATGGCACTCTAGACAGACCGGCTAGTGATTTGTTTCTGCGCGTCTAATCTCGGATGGTTGCGCAAAGCGGACACAAGGATTTATACTGGTTCAGGCAAAAATCGCCCTACGTCCAGTGTGTGATGCTGCTCGTGTTACTCTGCACCGGGGTGCTTATAGTAGGGGTTACAAGCGATCGAGAAAGGGAGTAGATCCCAAGTCTCTGGTGTTTGTTGTTCTTCTTTCGAGAGTTGGGTTTTACTGAGGTCCATGCCCTTCCTTTTATAGTCTGAAGGAGAGTCATGGATTTACAGAAAAAGATCGGTCAAGGGATAAGTAAAACTTAAAGATTGCGTACTTTCTCCCTTGTTATCCGGGGTAGACGTCCGCCCTTTCCAGTAAAGGCGGTATGGTCGTCTGGCTGCTGCTCCCCGTTTAATGGCGCCACAGTCGGTTGTCAGGTTTAGCTGGAGCATTCTTACACTGTGGGAAGGTGGGCAAAGATCGTGTCCTAATCCCCGCTCAGAGAGAGAGAGAGAGACGGCACAGTGGTCGTATCTCCCTGTTGTAGTGGAGACGTGGCCACTGAGTTACGTTCGACATGACCGGGGTCATATCGTATCGTACCGGGACCCCCATATTTTGAGTACGGGGACGACTCGTGTCCGCCCCATTAATGGAGAAAAAGGCGACGTGGGCGGCCACGGGCGCCCACCTTTTTTCCCGCCCGAGGGATGATACGTGTCCCTCGGGCGAGGCGAAAGTCCTCTCGGATGCGCCCGAGGCAATGCTCGGGGGCTCGGGCGAGACGGAGACGCCCTCCCGGGGGTCGGATGCGCCCGAGGCAGTGCTCGGGGGCTCGGGCGAGACGGAGACGCCCTTCCGGGGGTCGGATGCGCCCGAGGCAGTGCTCGGGGGCTCGGGCGAGACGGAGATGCCCTCCCGGGGGTTTGGGTTCTTCCTTAGATCGGGTATCCCTGATATTGACATTCGACAAATATACTCACCAAATACAAGTGAAACCACATTATTTGAAAACAAATATTATTTTGATGTTGATTTCATCTTCGCGTTACCAATATGTTGATGGTCAGATTGATCATTTAGTGACCATTAACAAGCTCCTCCAAACTTGCCTTTTGCTTGTCCCAGGCAAAGACGAAGACTAAGGATCGGTACATTGTGTACACTGCATACAAATTGACTCTCCATCTTTTAAATTGAATGAGTTGTCATTTTTAATACTCATCCATATTACCTTAGTTTTCATGAGGCTTATAGCTGCCACCTTATCTTAGGCGGTTGAAATATAGAACAGCTAGATAGAATGCTTGTTTTCCCATCCTTTGTTTATTTACGATCTCCTAGAGGTTTTACAAATTTTGCAAATAAAGATTAAGTTTCTCGTATGACACTCTCAAATCTCTCAATGGTGTATACACTACCACAGAGATAATTTTCAGATATAGGCAAAACAACTTTTCAGAGACAAGTGGCATATCCGCCTCCAACCCATGGTCACTGTTAAGCAAGATTAACACTAAATAATTTTAGAAATTAAAACAAAGGCCCAGCAAGCCCACTGAGGGCCACCAAGCTCGCCAGCCGAGGACCCAGCCCATAACAGCGTTGCCATCTCGAACGGGTCGTTGACTGCACCACCACTCCACCAGATCCGGTTGCGTCTCCACTGGATGGATTCACGCCTCCACCGGATCCGGTCGAAGATGCTAGTGTTGCCAGGAGGATGGATCCGCATCGCGCCTCCACCAGATCCTCTTGTCAGGGCCCTGCTTGCTATCGTCCGAGCGTCCCTGTGTCCGTGTCCACCGGATTCGGCCGAAGATGCTCGCTGCTGCCGGGAGGATGGATCCACGTCGCGCCTTGACCGGATCCTCCTGTCAGGGCCCCGCTTGCTGTCGCCCAAGCATCCCCGGGTCCATGTAGAGAGGAGGAAGGTGTAACACCCCAGATGTTAATCTCTAGCTAAGGTCGCTAATCATGTCTTGAACATCATGTTTTGATATTAATCCTTGTGGTGTCGTGAAGAATGGGTTTTTGTTGCAGTTAAAAATGACAAGTTTTCTTTTGGATTGAATCACTTTTGCTAATAAAATTAATATGTGTGTTGTCAACCAACTTTGATCTTGTGCTTAGAAGTCTCCAAATAAACTTTTGAACAAAAGTTGTTTAGGGTTTGTTTTGGAGAAGTGTGAAGAAAATGCTTCTAAATGCTCTAAAAGCATAATTTGTTTTAATTGCTTAATAGCTTTTTGAGAGCTGAATACATAAATGTTTTATTATTATACTTAAAATTTTGTCAATATGAAAATCCTAGTATAAGTTTTGTACTTCATGGTAGAGTGCTTGTTCATGCCTAGTTTGGGTGTTTGATGTGTTACTTAATGCTTCAAAGTTAAAATAAAATGCTGATTCGAAAGGGTTAGGAAAGTTTCTAAGTGTTGGAAGATCAGCGACGTTGCAATGTTGAGGCTCCGTGTTCTCTAGATTCTTCTAAGCAACCGTGGTTATCCCTTTGCAAAAGTTGGAGTATGCACAAAAGAGAGGAGCATTGCAAAGTTTGGAGCATGTTGGACAGGGTTGGAGCTTCCAAAAACCAAGCTAAACAGGGCTAGGACGGCACTGTTGGCCACCAGTTCATGAACCCTGTTGACAGCTTGACAAACCAGCTTTTGAGCATGTTTACCCGCTAATCCACTGGCCTAATGACCTTGACCCCAAAACAAGTTTTGTAGAGCAGCCTGTTGGGAAGATATTTTCTTCAGGCATGAGAAAAGGCTCGATGAGGAACGTCACTGCTTGTTGCAGCAGCGCCTGGCCCTCGAGCAAGAGCTCGCGGGCCACGGCGATGGTGCCGCGGCCCGGCTCAGGGCTCGCGACGTCCACCGGCGCATCTGCAACGACAACGACGACGGACTCCCGCCACCCTTCGCTCGGGCAAGTCAAAACATTGCCGCCGCAGCAATACTCCTCCGAGGGATGCCCGAACCATCAACTCCGGAGGGTCGGCGAGCTCGTGGAGAATTGCGCACTCTCCTCGAGCGAGCCGCCGTACAGCAGGCCGAGAGCTCTGCATCTCGGCAACGTGGGCCCGACCCTCTTCGACCAGCACCTTCTGCACCGCACGACAAGGAGGAGTCGGTCCATCGAGACCCTCGGGGAGCAGAAGGCAAGCTCCCATCCGCCCGCGACTGCATCGCCGACGACGCGCGCAACGTCATCAACGCGCGCAAAAAACGCAAGGAGGATGGTGCCAGCCGTGGCTACCACCCTCGACGGGGCGGCCGCTACGATAGCGAGGAAGACCGGCCCCCGAGCCCCGAACCGCCGGGGCCTCGGGTTTTCAGCCGGGACATCCGCAATGCCCCGTTCCCAACGCGTTTTTGTCAGCCCACCAATATCACCAGGTACTCTGGGGAAACGAACCCCGAGCTCTGGCTTGATGACTACCGACTTGCTTGTCAAGCCGGTGGCGCGGACGATGATCATTTCATCATCCGTAACCTCCCCCTGTTTCTGGCCGACTCAGCGCGAGCCTGGCTAGAGCATCTCTCGGCCCATCGTATTCACGGTTGGGCCGACCTGAAGAATGTCTTCGTCGGTAACTTCCAGGGCACTTACGTGCGCCCTGGAAACCCTTGGGACCTCAGGAGCTGTCGACAGAAGAAAGATGAAACTCTTCGCGAGTTCATCCGACGCTTCTCTCGGCAGTGTACCGAACTTCCAAACGCCGCCGACGCCGACGTCGTTGGGGCTTTCCTTGCGGGGACCAACTGCAAGGACCTGGTCCACGAACTGGGTCGCAAGGGCCCCCACACCACCAAGGAGCTCCTAGACATTGCCACCAACTTTGCCTCCGGCGAAGAGGCAGTTGGGGCAATCTTTGATCAGCCCCGCGACAAAGGCAAACAGGAGGAGAATGCCGACGAAGGCAACTCCAGCCGACCCTTCAGGAAGAAGAAGAACAAGCCACGGCGCGGGAACGACCTCGTGGCCGCCACCGAGCGCAAGGGCAACCGGACCCCACCCGAGGGGCCCCGGGCGTTTTCGACAAGATGCTCGATGAACCATGCCCGTATCATCGGGGCCCGGTCAGGCACACCCTCAAGGAATGCGGCATGATGAGACGGTACTTCTCTGGGGATGCCAGGGGGAAGAACGACCAGAGAAGGAGGCCCGATCAGGACAAGGGCGACAACGGCGAAGAGAAAGACGACGGCTTCCCCGTCGTTGACAATTGCTTCATGATCTTCGGCGGCCCGGCTGCGTACAACACCAAGCGCCAACGCAAGCTGGAGCGCCAAGAGGTCTATGCCGCCGAGCCCGCCACGCCGACCTTCCTCAACTGGTCCGACTCCGCCATCACCTTCAACCGCGACGACCACCCCGATCGCGTCCCACAGCCGGGTCGGTATCCGCTTGTTGTCGACCCCATCGTCGGGAACACGCGGCTTACCAGGGTACTGATGGATGGAGGCAGCGGCCTTAACATCATGTACGCCGAGACCCTTGACTCCATGGGGGTCGCCAGGTCCCGACTCCGCCCAAGTGGGGCGGCCTTTCACGGCATCGTACCGGGAAAGCGAGCTATACCCCTCGGGCAGATCGACCTTCCCGTCACCTTCGGGGATCCATCCAACTTCAGGAAGGAAATCCTCACCTTTGAGGTGGTCGGATTCCGCGGCACCTACCACGCCGTACTGGGACGACCATGTTACGCACAATTCATGGCCGTCCCAAACTATACATATCTCAAGCTCAAGATGCCGGGACCGCATGGGGTCATAACCATCCGCACCACCTTCCAGCACGCCTACGAGTGTGATGTCGAGTGCTGCGAATACGCTGCAGCCATCATCGAGGCCGAAGCGCTCGCCACCGACTTGCAGGAGTGCCCTGCGGAGGTCCCCGACCCCAAACGGTCCACAGGCTCCTTTGAGCCCGTCGAACAAGTCAAGAAAGTTCCTCTCGACCCCAGCGGCTCGGACGGCAGGATGGTGCGCATCAGCGCCGCCCTGTCTCCCAAATAGGAACTAGTGCTCGTCGACTTTCTCCGCGCGAACGACGACATGTTCGCGTGGCGACCCTCGGACATGCCAGGCATTCCAAGGGATGTCGCCGAGCACTCCTTGAACATCCGAGCCGGATTCAGGCCAGTGAAGCAGCGACTGCGCCGTTTCGACGAAGAGAAGCGCAGGGCCATCGGCGGCGAGATCCACAAGCTTCTGGCGGCCGGATTCATCAAGGAGGTATGTCATCCCGAGTGGTTAGCTAATCCTGTCCTTGTAAAAAAGAAAAGTGGTAAATGGAGAATGTGTGTTGACTACACCTCTCTCAATAAAGCATGTCCTAAAGACCCTTTCCCTTTACCACGCATAGACCAAATAGTTGACTCTACCTCGGGGTGCGAAACCCTCTCTTTCCTTGATGCTTATTCCGGCTACCATCAGATCATGATGAAAGAATCTGATCAGCTCGCCACCTCTTTTATCACTCCATTTGGATCTTACTGCTATACCACCATGCCGTTCGGTCTCAAGAACGCAGGGGCAACATACCAGCGGTGTATGCTCGTCGTTTTTGGGGACCTCATCGGGCGGACCGTTGAGGCGTATGTGGACGACATCGTGGTAAAATCCCGACAAGCCGACCACTTGGTACCCGACCTTGAGTTAGCCTTCGGAAGGCTAAGGACAAAACGCATCAAACTCAATCCTGAGAAATGTGTCTTTGGAGTACCGAGGGGCATGCTGCTCGGATTCATAGTCTCTGAGCGCGGCATCGAAGCCAACCCAGAGAAGATCTCCGCAATCACGAACATGGGTCCGATTCAAAACCTGAAAGGGGTGCAACGAGTCACGGGGTGTCTCGCGGCGCTGAGCCGCTTCATCTCGCGCCTCGGCGAACGAGCCCTTCCACTCTACCGGCTTCTGAAGAAGACCGACCACTTCACATGGACAGCCGAGGCCCAGGAAGCTCTTGACAGAATCAAAGCGCTCCTGACCGAGGCCCCGATCCTCGTACCCCCAGCAGAAAAGGAACCACTCCTGCTGTACATCGCAGCCACTACCCAGGTGGTAAGTTCAGCCTTGGTGGTGGAAAGACAGGAGGAGGGCCACGTCCTCAAGGTCCAGCGCCCGGTCTACTTCATCAGCGAAGTCCTGTCCGACACTAAGACGCGCTACCCTCAAGTCCAGAAACTCCTATACACGGTCCTCATCACCCGAAGAAAGCTGCGTCACTACTTCGGCTCGCATCCCATCACGGTTGTGTCCACTTTCCCTCTCGGGGAAGTGATCCAGAACCAAGACGCGGCCGGAAGGATCGCCAAATGGGCGACCGAGCTGATGGGAGAGGGTATCACCTACGCCCCACGAACGGCCATCAAGTCACAGGTGTTGGTGGACTTCATCGTTGAATGGACCGAGACCCAACTGCCCCCGACCCTAGTGAGCCAGGAGTACTGGCACATGTACTTCGATGGATCGCTGATGAAGAGCAGGGCGGGAGCAGGACTTGTCTTCGTCTCACCTCTCGGTGTGCGACTGAGGTACATGATCCGCATTCATTTTCCCATTTCTAACAATGCGGCCGAGTATGAAGCACTCGTCAACGGGCTGCATATCGCGATCGAACTTGGAATCCGACGGCTGGACGTCCGAGGCGACTCGCAACTGGTTGTAGACCAGGTTATGAAGGAGTCGAATTGCCATGACCCCAGGATGACGGCGTACTGCCAAGCGGTCCGTCTCTTGGAGAGCAAGTTCGATGGCCTCGAACTCAACCACGTCACGAGACGTTTCAACGAGGCGGCAGATGAGCTTGCAAAACTCGCCTCCGGCAGGGAGTCCCCTCCCGGTGGTGTCTTCGCTAGTGATCTGTATAAGCCCTCGGTCACATATGAGGACTCGGTACAGGATGGCAGCGAGTCACCTGTCTCGGCCTCGGAGGTCGGCCCGACCCCGACACCTCCCGACCCCGAAATCATGGAAATTGATGACCAACCCGCAGGGCCCGACCCCTTGCCGGATTGGCGCATCCCGTACCTCGACTGCCTCGTCCGGGGAGCACTCCCCGCTGCCAGGACCGAGGCTCGACGCATCGCGCGCCGAGCCAAATCTTTTGTCCTGATAGATCGGGAGCTGTACAAACGAAGCCCCACATGGGTCTTGCAGCGCTGCATCCCCACCGAGCAAGGGAGGGAGCTGCTCGAGGACATCCATGGCGGCACATGCGGCCATCATGCCGCTCCCCGTACCCTGGTCGGAAACGCATTCCGACAGGGCTTTTACTGGCCCACTGCGGTTGCCGACGCCACCGAGGTAGTACGCTCCTGCGAAGGGTGCCAATACTACGCTCGGCGGACCCACTTACCGGCCCAGGCACTCCAAACGATCCCGATCACATGGCCGTTTGCTGTCTGGGGTTTGGACCTCGTCGGACCCCTCCAGAAGGCACCCGGGGGCTTCACCCACCTGCTTGTCGTCATTGACAAGTTCTCAAAATGGATCGAGGCCCGGCCGATCGCACAAATCAAGTCCGAGCAGGCGGTGTTATTTTTCACTGACATCATCCACCGCTTCGGGATCCCCAACTCCATTATCACCGACAATGGCACGCAGTTCACCGGCAAGAAATTCCTTGAGTTCTGCGACGATCACCACGTCCACGTGGACTGGGCAGCCGTGGCGCACCCCCAAACGAACGGGCAGGTCGAGCGCGCTAACGGCATGATCTTGCAGGGCCTCAAACCAAGGATTTTCAATCGGCTGAACAGGTTCGGCCGTCGATGGGTCACGGAGCTCCCCGCGGTCCTTTGGAGCTTGAGGACAACCCCGAGCCGAGCGACAGGCTTCACGCCCTTCTTCATGGTCTACGGATCCGAGGCCATCCTCCCCACCGACTTGGAATACGGGGCGCCGAGGGTCAGAGCATACGACGAGCGAGACAACCAGTCATCGCTTGAAGACGCCATGGACCAACTTGACGAAGCGCGCGACATCGCCCTGCTTCACTCCGCTAAATATCAGCAGGCTCTACGGCGGTACCACGGGCGTCGAGTCCAGGGTCGGGGGTTCAATGTCGGAGACCTGGTGCTTCGACTTAAACAAAGCAACAAGGGCCGGCACAAGCTGACCCCACCCTGGGAAGGCCCGTTCGTCATCGCAGAGGTCCTCCGACCCGGCACCTACAAACTGGCCACCTCAGATGGGAAGATCTTCACCAATGCTTGGAACATTGAGCAGCTACGTCCCTTCTATCCTTAAATTTCCAAGCCCTCTATACATGTGCTTCCTTATTACCCGAAATATAGAAACACTTGCCACTTTTTTCCAACTCTGAGTGGGACCCGACCCTAGCTCGACCTAGCGCCGCGTCCCCTCGGGGGGCTGGGAAAGGGGCCGGAGGGGGTAACCCCTCGCTATCTAGAAGTTTTTTGTTTCACTCCCGACCCCTCTGAAAACGTTTAAGCAGAACGGCCGTTTTTGAGGTACGAGAATTCCTCGGGCCAGATCGGTCGGACTGCGAGAAACCTACACCTCGGCGTTTACGGTGCCTTTGCTCACCGATCCTGGCCTAAAGAATCGAACTCACGCCTCTAAAAACACCGCAAAAACTTAAACATAGTACGAGAGTCGGGTGGAAAACGTTGAAAACTTCACACTAGAAAACAGACACAAGTTTGATAAAAAGCCCCCGAGGGCTACAAAACTATTGTTCATTATCTTACATAAGTCTGTTTACACGGGCACTTTGCCCGACACCTTCTACAGCTCGAATGGGGTCGGCGTGCAACGCCTTCGGGGTCGGTCGAGCGGACCCCGAGCCTAGCTCGCTGAGAGGACGCCTTGGTGGGGTCTTCGAGCGGGCTCGGGCCCTCGTCCGGGAGTCGTTGCACCTCGGGGTGCAGCGGGCGTTCGGGT
>JAHUYU010000660.1:0-19310 GCA_030439765.1 Tripidium arundinaceum | reverse complement strand
CTTCCTAAGAATAATACTTCTCTATTTGCTATCTGGTGTAATAACCTGCCTATTTGATTCATCTCTCCCCTAATAATGTAACTCTTGGAACACTGTAAATTGGGCCCTGAGGCCCATCACCTACGGTTCAGCCGAGCAGTGGTTTCTAAAATATTAGGTGGGGTTGCTTAAAACCCTCCGTAGTTGACCTAAAAAAACTTCTTGCCTCTGCAACTTTTATAGCAGAGCCGTTTTAATGAGCTAGTGTTCAGTAGAATTTCGTCGAAAGAGTAAGAACAGTTAGAGTTGAAGCCTTGCCAAAGAGAATCTTATTATAAATTTGTTAATAGCTAGATATAGTATACCAATATTCAATACTTTGTTCATATAATTTAATAAGGTCATACAAATATCTTAAGATTAACATTCAAGTCTAAACTTTGCCTTAAAAAAGCTTGCCTAGCCCTTGGAGTGAGGCATTTTGGTGGGCCGTACACCCTTCGGATCCGCCGGTAGGAAGTTGACCCAATAACTATGAGCTACGAGGCTATGACATTGCCACACTACTTCCTCAAACTTGTGGCTGGGGTTCTGTTCGGCTGGTGGTTTTTCGGCTGATTCTACCTGATTCAATAGTGTTTCTGTGAGAGAGAATAAGCTGAAGTACAGCTGATAAGCCGGCTGAAAAGGGCAAACGAACGGAGCCAGGTTTTTTTAAAATATATTTTCTCTAGAGTCCCGCAAGAATTGAGCTTGTTTCTGTGGATCTTCTATAGGTTCCGTACAAAATCATTATTACAGATATCCCTTGGATTTCATATAGTTCCAAAGGCACAACATTACTGTTCAGTGATTAGCATCTCCAAATTCTAGCTGTACCCTGTGACATAGATATATAGGCACCGATAGAGCATGTCATGGCCGAGGACTCCAGCCTACGCACCCCGCAAGGCTATCTAGTGGGCGCGAAGCACTCGTGTGAATGTGAATATATTGGCACCATTCCTCCCGTCGTCGTACTGGTCCTTGGTTGGATATCTGCAGCTGCAGAGAGGCATACAAGGCGTGCTGTGTGACTCCATGGCTAGCGGGTTGTTGCTGGTTTATGCTACTGTCATACTACCTACAGTCAATCAAACAGACTAGATATTAATACATACTACAATTTGGAGTCATTGTCTCAACTAGCCCTAAGTAAGTTTGTTGCTAGCTTATCTTCTCTCTCCTCCACTTCAACATCAATATAATGTTTTTTTAGGTCAACTACGGAGGGTTTTAAGCAACCCCACCTAATATTTTAGAAACCACAGATGTCGGATGAACCGGTAGGTGATGGGCCTCAGGGCCCAATTACAGTGTTCCAAGAGTTACATTATTAGGGGAGAGATGAATCAAATAGGCAGGTTATTACACCAGATAGCAAATAGAGAAGTATTATTCTTAGGAAGGCGGCATCTACATAGTTTAGCAGATTCCCGACATGCAACAATAAGGCACGAATGGTCAGGTGCCATGGCTCTGAAGACAACATCATGTCTATGTTTCCAAAGTTCCCAGCGTATAAGGAGAAGTAGGGATGAGAAGGCTGATCGCGGCATACCAACTGGAGCAGTGGTTTCCCATAGGTTTTGGACGTCGGCAACATCTTCATCCTTCCAACCGATCTTCCTCCGGAACTCTTTGGCGAAAGGGCAGCCCGTGATTATGTTTTCAGCTGTTTCTGGTCTTTGTTTACAAATGTCGCAGCTATCCTCTTGAAGCACTCTCTTTTGCAGTAGGACAGCCTTGCAGTTGATTCTATTCTTGGTGAGAAGCCAGCCAAAGAATTTTACTCGAGGAGGAGCAAAGTTCTTCCAGACAAATTGGTACTAGGGGCAGGTGCTATCACCCCGCATCGACGCCCTGTAGATCATACCTGCAAGTAGATGCTGGTGGTTGTCTTAAGAAAAGCATGATCTCTCGTCATCTCTGTCACTATAATGTGAAAATTCATACAACCTGCCAACGTCACTTTATTATATACTTATTCTAAGGAGATACTTTGCACATGCATGTGAACAAACACTCCGATGCCATGTTTTGCACTTGCAGTTGCAGACTTTAGGAAGTTAGCTTGGCCAGCCGGCTGCCGGTCAGCAAAAATGCTAAAGAACAACTGAACGAGGTAGTAACAGCTCATGTTGGTAGAGCGCAAGAAAAGAAAGACAAGGCATAACTCGTTTGTTAGGGATAACTAGCGAGAGGGGATCTCCGTGCAAAAGAACAGAACCGTGCTCAACTTTGTTTATGGCTAGAAGCTTTTGTGTAATCTTTTTAATTTTCTTTGTTTTCTTTTTTGTTTCGTGAACTGTACCTGCATCCTGCAACTTCTATATTTGTTCTAAATAAATTCTAGTAGGGTGCAACTTTTTAGATGTGAGGATGATGAGTATATGGCTCAGGATGCAAGCGGGCCGCTCTGCAGACGGCCCGCATGCCGCCGCTCTAGCCGCAACCCTTCTCAGCAGGCTTAGCGGGCATCCACTTACTAAAGCACTTAAGCCCGCATGCTTCTGCAGGCTTGGCGGTGGAGCCTGCGAAGCCTAGCAGAACCTGCTTCTCTCTGGCGCAAACAAATGTACTCGTACATGTAGTGATGTACACAGGGAAGCAAGCAAGCAAGCTAAATGGATTAATTTGAAAAAAAAAACAGCAGCAAAGCTGATAATAGCCAAAGAGGACGGATTATACAATTCTAAATTAGGTGAAAGACAAATTAAGAAACAAAAATTATAGCTCCAAACAAAATAGGAAACTAGACAATAATTTATACATCATTTTTTTTCTTTTGAGAATGGTGCTAATGAAAAAAAGACTCAACATGCCAAGCATAACTCCATCCAGTTAAAGCTTCATTGAAAGTTCAGTGATCTGCTTCCTGAATTGTTCCTTTGTAGTGATACCAGTGATGACTTCACAGCTTCTCAGCTATATCATGGACAACTACTGAAGATGAAAAATATAACTGTAAAGACATTATGCCGGAAGAAAATAGTCTCTACATGATATAAAAATCTAGATTAAATTAATTTTACTGAATGTGTATTGTCAGTTTCTCTACCATGAGCAAATTCAGCAAGTACAATGTTAAAAACTGTGCTACTGTTACAAAGTTGGACCTGCCAGGAACTGAAGTATTAATTTTCTGCCAAGCTTTCTTTTGAAACTATTTTCCTGTCACCTCTCAAAAATCAAACTTTTTGTTTCAAGCAAAGCAATTGACAGGAACTGAAGGACGTGCATGTCAGAACCATTATCTAACAACTCTTCATACTCCATATGCCGTATAATGAAACATCCAAGAAATGATGCATACAAGTGGCACTACAGAGATGCTAGTAAGCTTATATTAGGCCCATATTACCAACTTAAAGGTAAGTAGTGCAAAGCATATTACCAAATTGCCATGAGGAAAACTGAGTAGCAAATAACATGGTGACAGAAAACTAACCTCCAACTGAGTAGCAGTCACCACTCACCAGTTGCTAGCATTACTCTGCCAAGTAAAAAGATAGATCAGTTTGACAGTGCACTAATCAGGCACCACTGCATTACTCTGTTTGGCTCACCGGGCACTAATCAGTAGCTGCACTGATAGAAAGAAAGAAACAGCGGAGAGCGGACCGTACCAGACATGTACTAGTGATATAAGTCATCATAGCTGTTATCCAAGCTGTCAATTGATATGATGTCTAAATAAGAAGATCCTGCAATTATAAATTGATATATGTTACAAGTACTAGAGATATGCACCGTCAAATGATATGTTACATGTATTAGAGATATAATTGAAGGAAATTAAAAGCATCGCATACCAGCTGCTCGAAGCCAGTCCTGAAAGCATAATGGAGCTTCAACTGTGGTGCCTGCAAGTTTGTCCTGTGATCAGTGATAACACGACCACTGTTGCTGAAAGCAGACTCAGATGGTACAGTAGAAGCAGTAACAGCCAAGATATCACGGGCCATGGCAGCCAATGTTGGATACTTAGATGCGTGCATTTTCCACCAATTTAGAATGTCAAAATTGTCATCATCGCATGGGAACAAATCATCATGCAGATACATATCATACTCGCTGTTTACTTGGTTTCTTTTGGCACTTGTGTGTTCACTCCAATCAGACCAAGAGTGACCTTTACCTGCAAGTGTCATATCATCTCCATGGATCTCCACTTGAGAAGAACCTCCCATTTGAGTAGAGTAGGCATTGAACAATCTTCTAATAGCTTGATCCACTTTATCAAGGTGATGGACACTTCCATAGTCTCCAAATGCTTGCTTCAAGTGAATTGTATAATCCGTCCTCTTTGGCTATTATCAGCTTTGCTGCTGTTTTTTTTTTCAAATTAATCCATTTAGCTTGCTTGCTTGCTTCCCTGTGTACATCACTACATGTACGAGTACATTTGTTTGCGCCAGAGAGAAGCAGGTTCTGCTAGGCTTCGCAGGCTCCACCGCCAAGCCTGCAGAAGCATGCGGGCTTAAGTGCTTTAGTAAGTGGATGCCCGCTAAGCCTGCTGAGAAGGGTTGCGGCTAGAGCGGCGGCATGCGGGCCGTCTGCAGAGCGGCCCGCTTGCATCCTGAGCCATATACTCATCATCCTCACATCTAAAAAGTTGCACCCTACTAGAATTTATTTAGAACAAATATAGAAGTTGCAGGATGCAGGTACAGTTCACGAAACAAAAAAGAAAACAAAGAAAATTAAAAAGATTACACAAAAGCTTCTAGCCATAAACAAAGTTGAGCACGGTTCTGTTCTTTTGCACGGAGATCCCCTCTCGCTAGTTATCCCTAACAAACGAGTTATGCCTTGTCTTTCTTTTCTTGCGCTCTACCAACATGAGCTGTTACTACCTCGTTCAGTTGTTCTTTAGCATTTTTGCTGACCGGCAGCCGGCTGGCCAAGCTAACTTCCTAAAGTCTGCAACTGCAAGTGCAAAACATGGCATCGGAGTGTTTGTTCACATGCATGTGCAAAGTATCTCCTTAGAATAAGTATATAATAAAGTGACGTTGGCAGGTTGTATGAATTTTCACATTATAGTGACAGAGATGACGAGAGATCATGCTTTTCTTAAGACAACCACCAGCATCTACTTGCAGGTATGATCTACAGGGCGTCGATGCGGGGTGATAGCACCTGCCCCTAGTACCAATTTGTCTGGAAGAACTTTGCTCCTCCTCGAGTAAAATTCTTTGGCTGGCTTCTCACCAAGAATAGAATCAACTGCAAGGCTGTCCTACTGCAAAAGAGAGTGCTTCAAGAGGATAGCTGCGACATTTGTAAACAAAGACCAGAAACAGCTGAAAACATAATCACGGGCTGCCCTTTCGCCAAAGAGTTCCGGAGGAAGATCGGTTGGAAGGATGAAGATGTTGCCGACGTCCAAAACCTATGGGAAACCACTGCTCCAGTTGGTATGCCGCGATCAGCCTTCTCATCCCTACTTCTCCTTATACGCTGGGAACTTTGGAAACATAGACATGATGTTGTCTTCAGAGCCATGGCACCTGACCATTCGTGCCTTATTGTTGCATGTCGGGAATCTGCTAAACTATGTAGATGCCGCCTTCCTAAGAATAATACTTCTCTATTTGCTATCTGGTGTAATAACCTGCCTATTTGATTCATCTCTCCCCTAATAATGTAACTCTTGGAACACTGTAATTGGGCCCTGAGGCCCATCACCTACCGGTTCATCCGACATCTGTGGTTTCTAAAATATTAGGTGGGGTTGCTTAAAACCCTCCGTAGTTGACCTAAAAAAACATTATATTGATGTTGAAGTGGAGGAGAGAGAAGATAAGCTAGCAACAAACTTACTTAGGGCTAGTTGAGACAATGACTCCAAATTGTAGTATGTATTAATATCTAGTCTGTTTGATTGACTGTAGGTAGTATGACAGTAGCATAAACCAGCAACAACCCGCTAGCCATGGAGTCACACAGCACGCCTTGTATGCCTCTCTGCAGCTGCAGATATCCAACCAAGGACCAGTACGACGACGGGAGGAATGGTGCCAATATATTCACATTCACACGAGTGCTTCGCGCCCACTAGATAGCCTTGCGGGGTGCGTAGGCTGGAGTCCTCGGCCATGACATGCTCTATCGGTGCCTATATATCTATGTCACAGGGTACAGCTAGAATTTGGAGATGCTAATCACTGAACAGTAATGTTGTGCCTTTGGAACTATATGAAATCCAAGGGATATCTGTAATAATGATTTTGTACGGAACCTATAGAAGATCCACAGAAACAAGCTCAATTCTTGCGGGACTCTAGAGAAAATATATTTTAAAAAAACCTGGCTCCGTTCGTTTGCCCTTTTCAGCCGGCTTATCAGCTGTACTTCAGCTTATTCTCTCTCACAGAAACACTATTGAATCAGGTAGAATCAGCCGAAAAACCACCAGCCGAACAGAACCCCAGCCACAAGTTTGAGGAAGTAGTGTGGCAATGTCATAGCCTCGTAGCTCATAGTTATTGGGTCAACTTCCTACCGGCGGATCCGAAGGGTGTACGGCCCACCAAAATGCCTCACTCCAAGGGCTAGGCAAGCTTTTTTAAGGCAAAGTTTAGACTTGAATGTTAATCTTAAGATATTTGTATGACCTTATTAAATTATATGAACAAAGTATTGAATATTGTATACTATATCTAGCTATTAACAAATTTATAATAAGATTCTCTTTGGCAAGGCTTCAACTCTAACTGTTCTTACTCTTTCGACGAAATTCTACTGAACACTAGCTCATTAAAACGGCTCTGCTATAAAAGTTGCAGAGGCAAGAAGTTTTTTTAGGTCAACTACGGAGGGTTTTAAGCAACCCCACCTAATATTTTAGAAACCACAGATGTCGGATGAACCGGTAGGTGATGGGCCTCAGGGCCCAATTACAGTGTTCCAAGAGTTACATTATTAGGGGAGAGATGAATCAAATAGGCAGGTTATTACACCAGATAGCAAATAGAGAAGTATTATTCTTAGGAAGGCGGCATCTACATAGTTTAGCAGATTCCCGACATGCAACAATAAGGCACGAATGGTCAGGTGCCATGGCTCTGAAGACAACATCATGTCTATGTTTCCAAAGTTCCCAGCGTATAAGGAGAAGTAGGGATGAGAAGGCTGATCGCGGCATACCAACTGGAGCAGTGGTTTCCCATAGGTTTTGGACGTCGGCAACATCTTCATCCTTCCAACCGATCTTCCTCCGGAACTCTTTGGCGAAAGGGCAGCCCGTGATTATGTTTTCAGCTGTTTCTGGTCTTTGTTTACAAATGTCGCAGCTATCCTCTTGAAGCACTCTCTTTTGCAGTAGGACAGCCTTGCAGTTGATTCTATTCTTGGTGAGAAGCCAGCCAAAGAATTTTACTCGAGGAGGAGCAAAGTTCTTCCAGACAAATTGGTACTAGGGGCAGGTGCTATCACCCCGCATCGACGCCCTGTAGATCATACCTGCAAGTAGATGCTGGTGGTTGTCTTAAGAAAAGCATGATCTCTCGTCATCTCTGTCACTATAATGTGAAAATTCATACAACCTGCCAACGTCACTTTATTATATACTTATTCTAAGGAGATACTTTGCACATGCATGTGAACAAACACTCCGATGCCATGTTTTGCACTTGCAGTTGCAGACTTTAGGAAGTTAGCTTGGCCAGCCGGCTGCCGGTCAGCAAAAATGCTAAAGAACAACTGAACGAGGTAGTAACAGCTCATGTTGGTAGAGCGCAAGAAAAGAAAGACAAGGCATAACTCGTTTGTTAGGGATAACTAGCGAGAGGGGATCTCCGTGCAAAAGAACAGAACCGTGCTCAACTTTGTTTATGGCTAGAAGCTTTTGTGTAATCTTTTTAATTTTCTTTGTTTTCTTTTTTGTTTCGTGAACTGTACCTGCATCCTGCAACTTCTATATTTGTTCTAAATAATTCTAGTAGGGTGCAACTTTTTAGATGTGAGGATGATGAGTATATGGCTCAGGATGCAAGCGGGCCGCTCTGCAGACGGCCCGCATGCCGCCGCTCTAGCCGCAACCCTTCTCAGCAGGCTTAGCGGGCATCCACTTACTAAAGCACTTAAGCCCGCATGCTTCTGCAGGCTTGGCGGTGGAGCCTGCGAAGCCTAGCAGAACCTGCTTCTCTCTGGCGCAAACAAATGTACTCGTACATGTAGTGATGTACACAGGGAAGCAAGCAAGCAAGCTAAATGGATTAATTTGAAAAAAAAAAACAGCAGCAAAGCTGATAATAGCCAAAGAGGACGGATTATACAATTCACTTGAAGCAAGCATTTGGAGACTATGAAGTGTCCATCACCTTGATAAAGTGGATCAAGCTATTAGAAGATTGTTCAATGCCTACTCTACTCAAATGGGAGGTTCTTCTCAAGTGGAGATCCATGGAGATGATATGACACTTGCAGGTAAAGGTCACTCTTGGTCTGATTGGAGTGAACACACAAGTGCCAAAAGAAACCAAGTAAACAGCGAGTATGATATGTATCTGCATGATGATTTGTTCCCATGCGATGATGACAATTTTGACATTCTAAATTGGTGGAAAATGCACGCATCTAAGTATCCAACATTGGCTGCCATGGCCCGTGATATCTTGGCTGTTACTGCTTCTACTGTACCATCTGAGTCTGCTTTCAGCAACAGTGGTCGTGTTATCACTGATCACAGGACCAAACTTGCAGGCACCACAGTTGAAGCTCCATTATGCTTTCAGGACTGGCTTCGAGCAGCTGGTATGCGATGCTTTTAATTTCCTTCAATTATATCTCTAATACATGTAACATATCATTTGACGGTGCATATCTCTAGTACTTGTAACATATATCAATTTATAATTGCAGGATCTTCTTATTTAGACATCATATCAATTGACAGCTTGGATAACAGCTATGATGACTTATATCACTAGTACATGTCTGGTACGGTCCGCTCTCCGCTGTTTCTTTCTTTCTATCAGTGCAGCTACTGATTAGTGCCCGGTGAGCCAAACAGAGTAATGCAGTGGTGCCTGATTAGTGCACTGTCAAACTGATCTATCTTTTTACTTGGCAGAGTAATGCTAGCAACTGGTGAGTGGTGACTGCTACTCAGTTGGAGGTTAGTTTTCTGTCACCATGTTATTTGCTACTCAGTTTTCCTCATGGCAATTTGGTAATATGCTTTGCACTACTTACCTTTAAGTTGGTAATATGGGCCTAATATAAGCTTACTAGCATCTCTGTAGTGCCACTTGTATGCATCATTTCTTGGATGTTTCATTATACGGCATATGGAGTATGAAGAGTTGTTAGATAATGGTTCTGACATGCACGTCCTTCAGTTCCTGTCAATTGCTTTGCTTGAAACAAAAAGTTTGATTTTTGAGAGGTGACAGGAAAATAGTTTCAAAAGAAAGCTTGGCAGAAAATTAATACTTCAGTTCCTGGCAGGTCCAACTTTGTAACAGTAGCACAGTTTTTAACATTGTACTTGCTGAATTTGCTCATGGTAGAGAAACTGACAATACACATTCAGTAAAATTAATTTAATCTAGATTTTTATATCATGTAGAGACTATTTTCTTCCGGCATAATGTCTTTACAGTTATATTTTTCATCTTCAGTAGTTGTCCATGATATAGCTGAGAAGCTGTGAAGTCATCACTGGTATCACTACAAAGGAACAATTCAGGAAGCAGATCACTGAACTTTCAATGAAGCTTTAACTGGATGGAGTTATGCTTGGCATGTTGAGTCTTTTTTTCATTAGCACCATTCTCAAAAGAAAAAAAATGATGTATAAATTATTGTCTAGTTTCCTATTTTGTTTGGAGCTATAATTTTTGTTTCTTAATTTGTCTTTCACCTAATTTAGAATTGTATAATCCGTCCTCTTTGGCTATTATCAGCTTTGCTGCTGTTTTTTTTTTCAAATTAATCCATTTAGCTTGCTTGCTTGCTTCCCTGTGTACATCACTACATGTACGAGTACATTTGTTTGCGCCAGAGAGAAGCAGGTTCTGCTAGGCTTCGCAGGCTCCACCGCCAAGCCTGCAGAAGCATGCGGGCTTAAGTGCTTTAGTAAGTGGATGCCCGCTAAGCCTGCTGAGAAGGGTTGCGGCTAGAGCGGCGGCATGCGGGCCGTCTGCAGAGCGGCCCGCTTGCATCCTGAGCCATATACTCATCATCCTCACATCTAAAAAGTTGCACCCTACTAGAATTTATTTAGAACAAATATAGAAGTTGCAGGATGCAGGTACAGTTCACGAAACAAAAAAGAAAACAAAGAAAATTAAAAAGATTACACAAAAGCTTCTAGCCATAAACAAAGTTGAGCACGGTTCTGTTCTTTTGCACGGAGATCCCCTCTCGCTAGTTATCCCTAACAAACGAGTTATGCCTTGTCTTTCTTTTCTTGCGCTCTACCAACATGAGCTGTTACTACCTCGTTCAGTTGTTCTTTAGCATTTTTGCTGACCGGCAGCCGGCTGGCCAAGCTAACTTCCTAAAGTCTGCAACTGCAAGTGCAAAACATGGCATCGGAGTGTTTGTTCACATGCATGTGCAAAGTATCTCCTTAGAATAAGTATATAATAAAGTGACGTTGGCAGGTTGTATGAATTTTCACATTATAGTGACAGAGATGACGAGAGATCATGCTTTTCTTAAGACAACCACCAGCATCTACTTGCAGGTATGATCTACAGGGCGTCGATGCGGGGTGATAGCACCTGCCCCTAGTACCAATTTGTCTGGAAGAACTTTGCTCCTCCTCGAGTAAAATTCTTTGGCTGGCTTCTCACCAAGAATAGAATCAACTGCAAGGCTGTCCTACTGCAAAAGAGAGTGCTTCAAGAGGATAGCTGCGACATTTGTAAACAAAGACCAGAAACAGCTGAAAACATAATCACGGGCTGCCCTTTCGCCAAAGAGTTCCGGAGGAAGATCGGTTGGAAGGATGAAGATGTTGCCGACGTCCAAAACCTATGGGAAACCACTGCTCCAGTTGGTATGCCGCGATCAGCCTTCTCATCCCTACTTCTCCTTATACGCTGGGAACTTTGGAAACATAGACATGATGTTGTCTTCAGAGCCATGGCACCTGACCATTCGTGCCTTATTGTTGCATGTCGGGAATCTGCTAAACTATGTAGATGCCGCCTTCCTAAGAATAATACTTCTCTATTTGCTATCTGGTGTAATAACCTGCCTATTTGATTCATCTCTCCCCTAATAATGTAACTCTTGGAACACTGTAATTGGGCCCTGAGGCCCATCACCTACCGGTTCATCCGACATCTGTGGTTTCTAAAATATTAGGTGGGGTTGCTTAAAACCCTCCGTAGTTGACCTAAAAAAACATTATATTGATGTTGAAGTGGAGGAGAGAGAAGATAAGCTAGCAACAAACTTACTTAGGGCTAGTTGAGACAATGACTCCAAATTGTAGTATGTATTAATATCTAGTCTGTTTGATTGACTGTAGGTAGTATGACAGTAGCATAAACCAGCAACAACCCGCTAGCCATGGAGTCACACAGCACGCCTTGTATGCCTCTCTGCAGCTGCAGATATCCAACCAAGGACCAGTACGACGACGGGAGGAATGGTGCCAATATATTCACATTCACACGAGTGCTTCGCGCCCACTAGATAGCCTTGCGGGGTGCGTAGGCTGGAGTCCTCGGCCATGACATGCTCTATCGGTGCCTATATATCTATGTCACAGGGTACAGCTAGAATTTGGAGATGCTAATCACTGAACAGTAATGTTGTGCCTTTGGAACTATATGAAATCCAAGGGATATCTGTAATAATGATTTTGTACGGAACCTATAGAAGATCCACAGAAACAAGCTCAATTCTTGCGGGACTCTAGAGAAAATATATTTTAAAAAAACCTGGCTCCGTTCGTTTGCCCTTTTCAGCCGGCTTATCAGCTGTACTTCAGCTTATTCTCTCTCACAGAAACACTATTGAATCAGGTAGAATCAGCCGAAAAACCACCAGCCGAACAGAACCCCAGCCACAAGTTTGAGGAAGTAGTGTGGCAATGTCATAGCCTCGTAGCTCATAGTTATTGGGTCAACTTCCTACCGGAGGATCCGAAGGGTGTACGGCCCACCAAAATGCCTCACTCCAAGGGCTAGGCAAGCTTTTTTAAGGCAAAGTTTAGACTTGAATGTTAATCTTAAGATATTTGTATGACCTTATTAAATTATATGAACAAAGTATTGAATATTGGTATACTATATCTAGCTATTAACAAATTTATAATAAGATTCTCTTTGGCAAGGCTTCAACTCTAACTGTTCTTACTCTTTCGACGAAATTCTACTGAACACTAGCTCATTAAAACGGCTCTGCTATAAAAGTTGCAGAGGCAAGAAGTTTTTTTAAGATGAGGGTGAAGTCATTAAACATGGCATTTCTTTGGCTCGTTAGGTGAAGCCATTTACCAAAAAAGAATGTCAAACATGGCCTAAGTTAGATCACTAAGATCCAAAATCCTAGATACGAGTTATTGCCTACTATAAATCGATTACTCACTGCTACACAAGACATTTACGGAGACACTTGAATCCATGACCTACTATTCAGCGATAACACATCCCTACCAATACACCGCACACTCTTTTGTGAGTATATATAGATAACTATTTTTTTATCAATATTTCGTAATCTCATATTGAATATTTCAGGCCCTAAAGGATTTCTAAAAGAGCTTTTGACTATAAAGTTTAAAATATTGTCAAGAACTACAACTTTGGTACAGGACGTGTCTCCATCTAAGATTGTTTAATTTTTTTTTAAAAAATGAATATCAAAATATGTGAATTTAGAAAAATACATTTGAGATACTAAAAAATTTCAAATAAATACTTATCAACAACAAACATGTAGGTCAGGTCAGCCACTGTAACTTTGGTATTAACTATGTCAACATTCAAGGTCATTTAAAAATTCTAAATTTTAAATTTCAAAATCTTGAAACTTAAAACACATATTTAGGACATTAAACAACTTCAAATAAAAAATATTCAACTACAAAGTTGTAGATTATATTGAGAGCTACAACTTTGGTATAAATCATGTCAACATCTGAGAACTTAAAATAACATTTTAAATTAACCGCCCTCACGTATAACCGCTGGCGTCCACAGACCACATACCTCGAGAAATGAAACAATCCCTGATGAACAGAAACATCATTTCACATATCTGTTAATTTGCATGAAATTTTCTAACCATTTTTAGAGGGAGAGGTAGGGGACACTACTAGAAAAACGATTTTAGTAGATAGTCTCTCTGATTAACGCAGGCGGGTACATGTAGAGACCGCCTCCGTAAATGGTGAGGCGCAGCCTGTCTGTTAACCATTTCAAAGACACGCATTTTAACGTAACCGTCTTTGTTAATCGACTATTAACATCGGCGGACATCCTAAGACGCCCACCTATGTTAAGCAGTCATCTTAAGAAGCCCGTCTCTAGAGTTGCATCTAAAAAATAATTCATAACTTTTTATATGAACTCGAATGAAGATTAACTTTATATCAAAATTGGAGCTCTCGATGAGATTGTAGCTGGAAATTTTTATTTGAAACTGTTTAAAGTCCCAAAATGTTATTTTAAGTTCTCAGATGTTGACATGATTTATACCAAAGTTGTAGCTCTCAATATAATCTACAACTTTGTAGTTGAATATTTTTTATTTGAAGTTGTTTAATGTCCTAAATATGTGTTTTAAGTTTCAAGATTTTGAAATTTAAAATTTAGAATTTTTAAATGACCTTGAATGTTGACATAGTTAATACCAAAGTTACAGTGGCTGACCTGACCTACATGTTTGTTGTTGATAAGTATTTATTTGAAATTTTTTAGTATCTCAAATGTATTTTTCTAAATTCACATATTTTGATATTCATTTTTTAAAAAAAAATTAAACAATCTTAGATGGAGACACGTCCTGTACCAAAGTTGTAGTTCTTGACAATATTTTAAACTTTATAGTCAAAAGCTCTTTTAGAAATCCTTTAGGGCCTGAAATATTCAATATGAGATTACGAAATATTGATAAAAAAATAGTTATCTATATATACTCACAAAAGAGTGTGCGGTGTATTGGTAGGGATGTGTTATCGCTGAATAGTAGGTCATGGATTCAAGTGTCTCCGTAAATGTCTTGTGTAGCAGTGAGTAATCGATTTATAGTAGGCAATAACTCGTATCTAGGATTTTGGATCTTAGTGATCTAACTTAGGCCATGTTTGACATTCTTTTTTGGTAAATGGCTTCACCTAACGAGCCAAAGAAATGCCATGTTTAATGACTTCACCCTCATCTTAAAAAAACTTCTTGCCTCTGCAACTTTTATAGCAGAGCCGTTTTAATGAGCTAGTGTTCAGTAGAATTTCGTCGAAAGAGTAAGAACAGTTAGAGTTGAAGCCTTGCCAAAGAGAATCTTATTATAAATTTGTTAATAGCTAGATATAGTATACCAATATTCAATACTTTGTTCATATAATTTAATAAGGTCATACAAATATCTTAAGATTAACATTCAAGTCTAAACTTTGCCTTAAAAAAGCTTGCCTAGCCCTTGGAGTGAGGCATTTTGGTGGGCCGTACACCCTTCGGATCCTCCGGTAGGAAGTTGACCCAATAACTATGAGCTACGAGGCTATGACATTGCCACACTACTTCCTCAAACTTGTGGCTGGGGTTCTGTTCGGCTGGTGGTTTTTCGGCTGATTCTACCTGATTCAATAGTGTTTCTGTGAGAGAGAATAAGCTGAAGTACAGCTGATAAGCCGGCTGAAAAGGGCAAACGAACGGAGCCAGGTTTTTTTAAAATATATTTTCTCTAGAGTCCCGCAAGAATTGAGCTTGTTTCTGTGGATCTTCTATAGGTTCCGTACAAAATCATTATTACAGATATCCCTTGGATTTCATATAGTTCCAAAGGCACAACATTACTGTTCAGTGATTAGCATCTCCAAATTCTAGCTGTACCCTGTGACATAGATATATAGGCACCGATAGAGCATGTCATGGCCGAGGACTCCAGCCTACGCACCCCGCAAGGCTATCTAGTGGGCGCGAAGCACTCGTGTGAATGTGAATATATTGGCACCATTCCTCCCGTCGTCGTACTGGTCCTTGGTTGGATATCTGCAGCTGCAGAGAGGCATACAAGGCGTGCTGTGTGACTCCATGGCTAGCGGGTTGTTGCTGGTTTATGCTACTGTCATACTACCTACAGTCAATCAAACAGACTAGATATTAATACATACTACAATTTGGAGTCATTGTCTCAACTAGCCCTAAGTAAGTTTGTTGCTAGCTTATCTTCTCTCTCCTCCACTTCAACATCAATATAATGTTTTTTTAGGTCAACTACGGAGGGTTTTAAGCAACCCCACCTAATATTTTAGAAACCACAGATGTCGGATGAACCGGTAGGTGATGGGCCTCAGGGCCCAATTACAGTGTTCCAAGAGTTACATTATTAGGGGAGAGATGAATCAAATAGGCAGGTTATTACACCAGATAGCAAATAGAGAAGTATTATTCTTAGGAAGGCGGCATCTACATAGTTTAGCAGATTCCCGACATGCAACAATAAGGCACGAATGGTCAGGTGCCATGGCTCTGAAGACAACATCATGTCTATGTTTCCAAAGTTCCCAGCGTATAAGGAGAAGTAGGGATGAGAAGGCTGATCGCGGCATACCAACTGGAGCAGTGGTTTCCCATAGGTTTTGGACGTCGGCAACATCTTCATCCTTCCAACCGATCTTCCTCCGGAACTCTTTGGCGAAAGGGCAGCCCGTGATTATGTTTTCAGCTGTTTCTGGTCTTTGTTTACAAATGTCGCAGCTATCCTCTTGAAGCACTCTCTTTTGCAGTAGGACAGCCTTGCAGTTGATTCTATTCTTGGTGAGAAGCCAGCCAAAGAATTTTACTCGAGGAGGAGCAAAGTTCTTCCAGACAAATTGGTACTAGGGGCAGGTGCTATCACCCCGCATCGACGCCCTGTAGATCATACCTGCAAGTAGATGCTGGTGGTTGTCTTAAGAAAAGCATGATCTCTCGTCATCTCTGTCACTATAATGTGAAAATTCATACAACCTGCCAACGTCACTTTATTATATACTTATTCTAAGGAGATACTTTGCACATGCATGTGAACAAACACTCCGATGCCATGTTTTGCACTTGCAGTTGCAGACTTTAGGAAGTTAGCTTGGCCAGCCGGCTGCCGGTCAGCAAAAATGCTAAAGAACAACTGAACGAGGTAGTAACAGCTCATGTTGGTAGAGCGCAAGAAAAGAAAGACAAGGCATAACTCGTTTGTTAGGGATAACTAGCGAGAGGGGATCTCCGTGCAAAAGAACAGAACCGTGCTCAACTTTGTTTATGGCTAGAAGCTTTTGTGTAATCTTTTTAATTTTCTTTGTTTTCTTTTTTGTTTCGTGAACTGTACCTGCATCCTGCAACTTCTATATTTGTTCTAAATAAATTCTAGTAGGGTGCAACTTTTTAGATGTGAGGATGATGAGTATATGGCTCAGGATGCAAGCGGGCCGCTCTGCAGACGGCCCGCATGCCGCCGCTCTAGCCGCAACCCTTCTCAGCAGGCTTAGCGGGCATCCACTTACTAAAGCACTTAAGCCCGCATGCTTCTGCAGGCTTGGCGGTGGAGCCTGCGAAGCCTAGCAGAACCTGCTTCTCTCTGGCGCAAACAAATGTACTCGTACATGTAGTGATGTACACAGGGAAGCAAGCAAGCAAGCTAAATGGATTAATTTGAAAAAAAAAACAGCAGCAAAGCTGATAATAGCCAAAGAGGACGGATTATACAATTCTAAATTAGGTGAAAGACAAATTAAGAAACAAAAATTATAGCTCCAAACAAAATAGGAAACTAGACAATAATTTATACATCATTTTTTTTCTTTTGAGAATGGTGCTAATGAAAAAAAGACTCAACATGCCAAGCATAACTCCATCCAGTTAAAGCTTCATTGAAAGTTCAGTGATCTGCTTCCTGAATTGTTCCTTTGTAGTGATACCAGTGATGACTTCACAGCTTCTCAGCTATATCATGGACAACTACTGAAGATGAAAAATATAACTGTAAAGACATTATGCCGGAAGAAAATAGTCTCTACATGATATAAAAATCTAGATTAAATTAATTTTACTGAATGTGTATTGTCAGTTTCTCTACCATGAGCAAATTCAGCAAGTACAATGTTAAAAACTGTGCTACTGTTACAAAGTTGGACCTGCCAGGAACTGAAGTATTAATTTTCTGCCAAGCTTTCTTTTGAAACTATTTTCCTGTCACCTCTCAAAAATCAAACTTTTTGTTTCAAGCAAAGCAATTGACAGGAACTGAAGGACGTGCATGTCAGAACCATTATCTAACAACTCTTCATACTCCATATGCCGTATAATGAAACATCCAAGAAATGATGCATACAAGTGGCACTACAGAGATGCTAGTAAGCTTATATTAGGCCCATATTACCAACTTAAAGGTAAGTAGTGCAAAGCATATTACCAAATTGCCATGAGGAAAACTGAGTAGCAAATAACATGGTGACAGAAAACTAACCTCCAACTGAGTAGCAGTCACCACTCACCAGTTGCTAGCATTACTCTGCCAAGTAAAAAGATAGATCAGTTTGACAGTGCACTAATCAGGCACCACTGCATTACTCTGTTTGGCTCACCGGGCACTAATCAGTAGCTGCACTGATAGAAAGAAAGAAACAGCGGAGAGCGGACCGTACCAGACATGTACTAGTGATATAAGTCATCATAGCTGTTATCCAAGCTGTCAATTGATATGATGTCTAAATAAGAAGATCCTGCAATTATAAATTGATATATGTTACAAGTACTAGAGATATGCACCGTCAAATGATATGTTACATGGGTAAATTAGAGATATAATTGAAGGAAATTAAAAGCATCGCATACCAGCTGCTCGAAGCCAGTCCTGAAAGCATAATGGAGCTTCAACTGTGGTGCCTGCAAGTTTGGTCCTGTGATCAGTGATAACACGACCACTGTTGCTGAAAGCAGACTCAGATGGTACAGTAGAAGCAGTAACAGCCAAGATATCACGGGCCATGGCAGCCAATGTTGGATACTTAGATGCGTGCATTTTCCACCAATTTAGAATGTCAAAATTGTCATCATCGCATGGGAACAAATCATCATGCAGATACATATCATACTCGCTGTTTACTTGGTTTCTTTTGGCACTTGTGTGTTCACTCCAATCAGACCAAGAGTGACCTTTACCTGCAAGTGTCATATCATCTCCATGGATCTCCACTTGAGAAGAACCTCCCATTTGAGTAGAGTAGGCATTGAACAATCTTCTAATAGCTTGATCCACTTTATCAAGGTGATGGACACTTCCATAGTCTCCAAATGCTTGCTTCAAGTGAAACTCAATGAAGCCAAATTTGAACCGAGGATCAAGGATAACTGGTACACAGTTTGTCAAGTACGAAATCATCCAGTACTTATCAAATTTTGCTTGCATTTCTGAAACCATGGCTACAATGGTTTCATTTGGACTAAATGCTTCCTCTTCTAAAACTTGTTTCACACTCCAGATTTCATGAAAATAGAGATTCGACGTTGGGTAGGTTGTACCGGAGACCACTTCAGTAGCTTTCTTGAAGACCTTTAACAAGTTGCATACTGCACTAGCCCTTTGCCAGTCATCAGATGAGGGGCTGTACTTATAGTTGCTATCTTTCTCTTTTAACTCATTAAAAGCCTCTTTGAACGGCAAAGCAGACTCTAACATATCCCATGTCGAGTTCCAACGGGTCGCTACATCAATTGAAGGCCCACTCTGACAACTGATGCCTAATTCAACAACTATGTCCTCAAATTCTCTTTTCTGGATTGAGAACCTCGAATATATTTTACACTCTCTCTCATATTATCGATGACACCATCAATCGCTTGAAGACCATCTTTAACAATGAGGTTAATCACATGGGCAGCACATCTAACATGAAATAGATCACCATCACAATGCAACATATCCATCTTTAACAAATTTACTTTCAAGATATCCATCATTGTATTATTTGAAGCTGCATTGTCTAATGTAATGCTAAATAGCTTGTCTTCAATGTTGTAAAACTGAATAGTCCTCAACATTGCAGTATAGAGATTAACACCATCATGTGGTGTTTTTACCACACAAAATCTAATTATCCTTTTCTGAACTTTCCAATCAGAACA
>JAHUYU010001937.1:0-13118 GCA_030439765.1 Tripidium arundinaceum | reverse complement strand
TTACATGAGTGTGGCAGAACCGCCTGATTAATATCCTCCTAGGAGTACTTGTCTTTCCATTAGACACTAAGTACCCCAAGGAGAGCATAGACCAGACTGTTCCGTCGAGCACGCCCAGCGGGAGAACTCGAAAATCCATATTTTTCATCAGGATCGCATAATGAGTGGATAAAGCTTATAACATTATTAACCATTTCTTACATCACTTTTAATACAACATCAGAGTTATGAACAATTTAATTTAACAGCGGAAGGTAAACATGTAATCAGTGTACAGCTGGATTAAAGCATTATCCTCTAGCAAGTTAAAGTATTAACATGATGAATATTGCATACATGAAATGAAAGCAGGTTATAAGTCTTTACTTATAAAACCTTTTTGGTGAAGGTTATAAATAAACTCTATGTCCGCAACGTAAGGAAATCCTCGCTGAGCCCACCAGGAGGTTTCCCACACACAAGGGTCAGCTCTATCAGCACCTGTGACCTGCAACAGGGTAGAATAAAACCCTGAGTACTCAATTGTACTCAGCAAGACTTACCCGACAGGAGGAAATAAAAGACTCCAAGGATATGCAGGGCTATCTGGCTTGTGGGTTTATTGCATCTGCAGGAAGCATTACTAAAAGTGCATCCTTATATTCATTTTATTAGCAGTCATGATTAATTCATTTATCTAACCATCCTAGGTAAGCACCTATGCTATTTTCAAGCATGTGGTAAGCAATCAGAACCATTTTATTCTCTTCCAAGTTCCAGTTCTTACTACGGTGCCGGACCATAGTCAAGCCGTACCGCAACGACGGCGATTCGCGAATCAATGTGCCCAGCTGGGTACCCCGAAAAACACACGCCCCGCCCGTACCGAGGTACAAACGGGACCAACTGAAGGTGGATTATATATGGGTAGTAGGAGGTCCAAGCACCGCGAGAGGGCGGGGGCTTGGAGTCCCAGTATGGACGGGGACTCGGTTCTCTTGACAGGAGGATAATGGGTTGGTCCCGTTTGTACCTCGGTACGGGCGGGGCGTGTGTTTTTCGGGGTACCCAGCTGGGCACATTGATTCGCGAATCGCCGTCGTTGCGGTACGGCTTGACTATGGTCCGGCACCGTAGTAAGAACTGGAACTTGGAAGAGAATAAAATGGTTCTGATTGCTTACCACATGCTTGAAAATAGCATAGGTGCTTACCTAGGATGGTTAGATAAATGAATTAATCATGACTGCTAATAAAATGAATATAAGGATGCACTTTTAGTAATGCTTCCTGCAGATGCAATAAACCCACAAGCCAGATAGCCCTGCATATCCTTGGAGTCTTTTATTTCCTCCTGTCGGGTAAGTCTTGCTGAGTACAATTGAGTACTCAGGGTTTTATTCTACCCTGTTGCAGGTCACAGGTGCTGATAGAGCTGACCCTTGTGTGTGGGAAACCTCCTGGTGGGCTCAGCGAGGATTTCCTTACGTTGCGGACATAGAGTTTATTTATAACCTTCACCAAAAAGGTTTTATAAGTAAAGACTTATAACCTGCTTTCATTTCATGTATGCAATATTCATCATGTTAATACTTTAACTTGCTAGAGGATAATGCTTTAATCCAGCTGTACACTGATTACATGTTTACCTTCCGCTGTTAAATTAAATTGTTCATAACTCTGATGTTGTATTAAAAGTGATGTAAGAAATGGTTAATAATGTTATAAGCTTTATCCACTCATTATGCGATCCTGATGAAAAATATGGATTTTCGAGTTCTCCCGCTGGGCGTGCTCGACGGAACAGTCTGGTCTATGCTCTCCTTGGGGTACTTAGTGTCTAATGGAAAGACAAGTACTCCTAGGAGGATATTAATCAGGCGGTTCTGCCACACTCATGTATTGAAAAAAAAGAGAGAGAAAGAAAGATAGCCATGTTTCAAAATAATAAGTTATAGAGAGGGATCATATCTACAAAAGGAGTATATTCATACCATTTTCCACACACATGCACATCTTGATCTAAGAGTATGGCACTTCTCTCCTCGGATCCTCAATTTGACTTTACAACATATGTGATACAAGTATGCTATCTTGTTTATCCCCACTTAAAGCTCCACATAAACCTTTTAGAAGTAGGAGAAAACAAAACAAGGCAAAACATTGCTATGCCTTGGTAAGGAATTATACATCATTGAGTGATTTGAGAGTGCCATTTGAGGAGTATAAAGTGAACTATGATTTTCTTGAGAATAACTTTAAAAACTCCAAGTTGCTAAGATATGAAATTGGGAAGATGACTTTGTTTCAAGAACTGTTCTGCTTTTCAACAACCCAAGGAAACATGTTAGCTAACGCCACAAATCCCACTTGTGTAAAGAATGTGTTGGGATAACTTTCATGTAAGCCATATATCTTCGGATGTTATGCTCGTGATTACTTTTATCACTAAGCTTTGCTCGAGAACGAGCAAAGCGATAAGTGTGGTGGAGCTTGTCGGTGGTCCTTAAGTCCTAAAAATAACCGCCAACACTCACATAAAATCCAAGCACAAAGACACCAAACTTAGAAATAGGGCTTTAAAACTAACAATTTCCACAAGCTTTGGTATTTGACCATTTGCAGGAGGGCATTTGTGGAGGTACACATAAAGGGGCTAAGAATGTTCAAAGAAACAAAGTATAAATACCATTTTACGCAAGCCCAAAGGAAAGAGGCCCAATCACCAGAAGAATCAGGGCCCAAACAAGTGGAGAACAAGCCCATAACCGAAGCAAATCACCTCAACTCCGCGCTAAACCCCCATGGGCCAAGTCACAATGCTCACAGGAGCCGACCCACCGAAGATGGGCGCGTTTGGGCCTAGCCAAGCTGTCCCAATCGGCCCCATCTTGCGTGGGCTGCTTCTTACCGACATTCCAAAGGTGGTTCCTGAGATTTGGTCCAGGTGCAACATATCTAGACGTTGGTTTGGTAGTTTTATGAGGGGGTCATGGATATTCCAAGGAACCAACCCCCTCCTCTCCACCTATAAAAGGAGGCTCCCCCTCCTCACTAGGAACAACACACAAAGGAGAAGAGCACACCATGCTTGAGCATCATTCCAAGGCTTAGGCCATAGCTAGCTAAAGTTAGTGATAGGGAGAGATGTGAGGGAAGAGTAAGGGGAAGTGCCGGACTTGTCGGTAGCCTCCTCGAGCTTGTACCTTGATGAACACCTGTACTTCAACGGATTCTTCCGCTAAGTGAGTATTCGTGATTCTTATGGTATAAGGTCTTTTGATTAGTTAAGCTTTACTTATAGTTGCCTGTGGGTTCGTCGTCTGTTCTCGTAGCGGATAATCTAGTAGAGGGGCCTGATAAAGACGGACAACCCTACGCGACGCTAGAGTAGTAGTCGATAGCGTAGACATGGTGTCTAGGCTAGAGGCTACCTTCATTTGCCTCATTCCCCATGGTTGAGGGGTAGGCGGCAGGTGGTGACAGCCCTGTCCGTCCCTTGTAATCCCCCACATTCGGGTTCGGAGTAGAGTTAATGGCCAGTATCGCCTGGCAAACCAAGTGCGCTCCGCGCCCTAAGTAAGCAAGTAGAAGTAGAGTTTATCTATCCATAGACCCTAAAGCCATAGGGATCCTTCTCTACCCTAGCCAACTTTACCCTTGTGTTGTTCTTGGACGAACTAGCTAGAAGAAGTACCTCCGTTCCCTGTGGAAAATACGATACCCTGAATACTTCCGGGTGAAGGCTACGACGGTAATTTCGTGCGCTTGTGGATTCTTTCTGTTTGCGTTAATAAATACCAACACTCCATTGCTGGTCCTCACTCTTCGCAGCCCCTGCTCGCGCCCCTCCCCTACACGCGCTCTGCTGAGCGGGCACCTGGCCATGTTGTAGGCCAGCACCGCCATGTCATGGCTGGCTGGCTAGCTGGCGCCACCATGCCGAGCGAATTGGCTGCGGTCCATGAGCCGCCGCCAGGTGGACCACAGTAGTAGATCCACACCACGCACGCCCCAGGCTTGGATGGGTCTAGACGCGAGCCCGATCTACGTCATCTTCACCCCACCTACAAGAAAAAAAAAGAATGCATTCACGATGCGCTGGGGGCTCGATACTTGGCCGCGGAGGGGTGGAGGGCATGTAAGGTGGTGTGGTGTGCGTTGAAGCCCATCTATGGGATGATCCAAAGAATTGTGGACGTCGGATTGAGTTGAAGCCTTCTACGAAGGGTTAAGAGCCATTGATTTTTATGAAGTTGTATTCCTGGGTACAAAATGTGTGGGCTATCTCAGCGGGGAACACAAATATGTGGTGTACCAAGCTTTGTTTGAATTGGTTCTTTATAGTGTAGATACTTTTGATGTGTAGCAATATAGTCTATTGCAATACCCATTTTCATTGCTAGTAAACCTATTGCCATGCTTTGGGTATGTTGCAACTGGTATCTGTGGCAATGCCTGATGCATTGCAATAGTTATTATTGCCACCAACATGGTGGTTCCCTAAACTATGACTTGCAACGCTTCATTGTGTTGCAATAGGTAAAATTGTTGCAACACACACAAAAAAATTGTGGCCCAAACTTTATACCATGAGACCACTCTCAACGCCCATGAACAAAATCTTTGTGTTGCAATTTCACCTATTGCAACCATTTTAGGCCTATGGCAACACCTTTAGGCCATTGCATTAGGGTGAAAACTTTGTAGTGCCCCTACCTGTGTGCTTCTTTAGATTTTTATTCCTCTCTTTTCTTCAATCTTGCTCCTTCATATCCACTTTTGAACCTTTGGTCCATCTCTCCCCCAATCTTTTCTTGTCTGTGTACAACTTCTCCCCCTTTGTCATCAATTTTCAAAAAGGATGAGACTACTTGATATGTATGCTTGAGCTTCGGGGTAGACACCACTTGAATCTTGGGAAGACACCACATTAGATGGAGACGAGCACTTATAGTTGAGGATCACTTGAAATTTTCTAGTCTTATTTGTATGAGCTTTCTTCTCTTTGGCTTGATGAACTAGTTGATTTGCATAAACCTCAAACTCGGTTTGAGCCCTCTTTAAGCTTCTTCACACGCCATAAGCGGTTATCTTGTTGAGGTTAAATTTGACACTTCTATGGCTTACCAACACATTACAAACACAGGGGTTCACATTCTCATGAACGAGTCATATTGTGCCACTTGAAACAAACAAACATACATACAAGAAAAATGGTAGAATATATACTCAAACTCATTTGATTTCCAATGAATGTCCTAGTGAAATTCAATTATGTCTATATGCACTAACCACATGCTAGTAAGGTATGAAATGCTCATGCACAACCAATTTTACCTTTGCTTTGGTCGGAGGAGAGGCTAGTCTCTCATCCATAGCAACTATGCACAACAACTACCCACAGATATGTACTCCGCCTCGGCCATTGAAAGTGCAACTGAATTTTCCTTTTTTGAGGACCATGACACAAGTGATCTTCCAAGTTATTGACATGTGCCCGAAGTGCTCTTCCTATCAACCTTGTACCTCGCATAGTCCGAGGCTGAGTACCCAACTACTCAAATTGTGATCCTTTGGGTACCATAGTTATGTATCTAGAAAAGACAGCATGACTTATAATTTCAAATAGAGGGTGCATTTACTAATCATACTGGCAACCTCGCGCCATAATAAGCACAAGCTTGACTCATAGTCAGTGTCACAAAGTTCCTAGTTCGATCGAAGCGAGGAATGGGTACGTGGTATGTGGAGCGATAATTTTATGTTCCTAGTTTGAAATGGGCATACCATTTTGGGACGCTAGATCGAAAACATCGAACGTGAACCAACTATTTTCGCTACGACAGCCATGGATGATCCTCGTTAATAAGTGAACTACCGTTACAATAATTATATAATTCTTTGCATACATATCCTGACTAAATATAAAATCAAGTCCTAAAATCGCAAATGCGGCCTAACTTCACTTCACTTTAAGACCCATTTCACCCATAATACATTGCCCTGTTATTTGACTCGCGATCAGAGGCACCCGAATCAGGCCGCCGCTGTAACCTAGCGCCCTGTAGGAAACCGCGCCGCCACCCGCTGCCTAGCGCCCCACACGCTTGCCCAAGTACCACCCCAGTGACTACGGAAACGACGTCTCAGATACCATCCTAGGCATCAACCCGTCTTGCGTACCATGTCGATCCCGACCATGATCCGGAATGAATAATCCCCGGACGTGGGTTGCCGCTACGTAACGCGATCCCTGTGACTCTACTCACCGGACTCCTGCTCCTGCAGAGGTGCATCGTCTCCGGGAGCATCTCGACGGGCCCTTTGTACCCATCTTCATGGCACAAAAGAGAGGCCTGAAAATGTCTGGGGCCTGCATAGCCCTAAGTTAAAAACCGGAGAATCCCTTCATCACTGCATCAAGCGTGTGGGGCGCTAGGCAGCGGGTGGCGGCGCGGTTTCCTACAGGGCGCTAGGTTACAGCGGCGGCCTGATTCGGGTGCCTCTGATCGCGAGTCAAATAACAGGGCAATGTATTATGGGTGAAATGGGTCTTAAAGTGAAGTGAAGTTAGGCCGCATTTGCGATTTTAGGACTTGATTTTATATTTAGTCAGGATATGTATGCAAAGAATTATATAATTATTGTAACGGTAGTTCACTTATTAACGAGGATCATCCATGGCTGTCGTAGCGAAAATAGTTGGTTCACGTTCGATGTTTTCGATCTAGCGTCCCAAAATGGTATGCCCATTTCAAACTAGGAACATAAAATTATCGCTCCACATACCACGTACCCATTCCTCGCTTCGATCGAACTAGGAACTTTGTGACACTGACTATGAGTCAAGCTTGTGCTTATTATGGCGCGAGGTTGCCAGTATGATTAGTAAATGCACCCTCTATTTGAAATTATAAGTCATGCTGTCTTTTCTAGATACATAACTATGGTACCCAAAGGATCACAATTTGAGTAGTTGGGTACTCAGCCTCGGACTATGCGAGGTACAAGGTTGATAGGAAGAGCACTTCGGGCACATGTCAATAACTTGGAAGATCACTTGTGTCATGGTCCTCAAAAAAGGAAAATTCAGTTGCACTTTCAATGGCCGAGGCGGAGTACATATCTGTGGGTAGTTGTTGTGCATAGTTGCTATGGATGAGAGACTAGCCTCTCCTCCGACCAAAGCAAAGGTAAAATTGGTTGTGCATGAGCATTTCATACCTTACTAGCATGTGGTTAGTGCATATAGACATAATTGAATTTCACTAGGACATTCATTGGAAATCAAATGAGTTTGAGTATATATTCTACCATTTTTCTTGTATGTATGTTTGTTTGTTTCAAGTGGCACAATATGACTCGTTCATGAGAATGTGAACCCCTGTGTTTGTAATGTGTTGGTAAGCCATAGAAGTGTCAAATTTAACCTCAACAAGATAACCGCTTATGGCGTGTGAAGAAGCTTAAAGAGGGCTCAAACCGAGTTTGAGGTTTATGCAAATCAACTAGTTCATCAAGCCAAAGAGAAGAAAGCTCATACAAATAAGACTAGAAAATTTCAAGTGATCCTCAACTATAAGTGCTCGTCTCCATCTAATGTGGTGTCTTCCCAAGATTCAAGTGGTGTCTACCCCGAAGCTCAAGCATACATATCAAGTAGTCTCATCCTTTTTGAAAATTGATGACAAAGGGGGAGAAGTTGTACACAGACAAGAAAAGATTGGGGGAGAGATGGACCAAAGGTTCAAAAGTGGATATGAAGGAGCAAGATTGAAGAAAAGAGAGGAATAAAAATCTAAAGAAGCACACAGGTAGGGGCACTACAAAGTTTTCACCCTAATGCAATGGCCTAAAGGTGTTGCCATAGGCCTAAAATGGTTGCAATAGGTGAAATTGCAACACAAAGATTTTGTTCATGGGCGTTGAGAGTGGTCTCATGGTATAAAGTTTGGGCCACAATTTTTTTGTGTGTGTTGCAACAATTTTACCTATTGCAACACAATGAAGCGTTGCAAGTCATAGTTTAGGGAACCACCATGTTGGTGGCAATAATAACTATTGCAATGCATCAGGCATTGCCACAGATACCAGTTGCAACATACCCAAAGCATGGCAATAGGTTTACTAGCAATGAAAATGGGTATTGCAATAGACTATATTGCTACACATCAAAAGTATCTACACTATAAAGAACCAATTCAAACAAAGCTTGGTACACCACATATTTGTGTTCCCCGCTGAGATAGCCCACACATTTTGTACCCAGGAATACAACTTCATAAAAATCAATGGCTCTTAACCCTTCGTAGAAGGCTTCAACTCAATCCGACGTCCACAATTCTTTGGATCATCCCATAGATGGGCTTCAACGCACACCACACCACCTTACATGCCCTCCACCCCTCCGCGGCCAAGTATCGAGCCCCCAGCGCATCGTGAATGCATTCTTTTTTTTTCTTGTAGGTGGGGTGAAGATGACGTAGATCGGGCTCGCGTCTAGACCCATCCAAGCCTGGGGCGTGCGTGGTGTGGATCTACTACTGTGGTCCACCTGGCGGCGGCTCATGGACCGCAGCCAATTCGCTCGGCATGGTGGCGCCAGCTAGCCAGCCAGCCATGACATGGCGGTGCTGGCCTACAACATGGCCAGGTGCCCGCTCAGCAGAGCGCGTGTAGGGGAGGGGCGCGAGCAGGGGCTGCGAAGAGTGAGGACCAGCAATGGAGTGTTGGTATTTATTAACGCAAACAGAAAGAATCCACAAGCGCACGAAATTACCGTCGTAGCCTTCACCCGGAAGTATTCAGGGTATCGTATTTTCCACAGGGAACGGAGGTACTTCTTCTAGCTAGTTCGTCCAAGAACAACACAAGGGTAAAGTTGGCTAGGGTAGAGAAGGATCCCTATGGCTTTAGGGTCTATGGATAGATAAACTCTACTTCTACTTGCTTACTTAGGGCGCGGAGCGCACTTGGTTTGCCAGGCGATACTGGCCATTAACTCTACTCCGAACCCGAATGTGGGGGATTACAAGGGACGGACAGGGCTGTCACCACCTGCCGCCTACCCCTCAACCATGGGGAATGAGGCAAATGAAGGTAGCCTCTAGCCTAGACACCATGTCTACGCTATCGACTACTACTCTAGCGTCGCGTAGGGTTGTCCGTCTTTATCAGGCCCCTCTACTAGATTATCCGCTACGAGAACAGACGACGAACCCACAGGCAACTATAAGTAAAGCTTAACTAATCAAAAGACCTTATACCATAAGAATCACGAATACTCACTTAGCGGAAGAATCCGTTGAAGTACAGGTGTTCATCAAGGTACAAGCTCGAGGAGGCTACCGACAAGTCCGGCACTTCCCCTTACTCTTCCCTCACATCTCTCCCTATCACTAACTTTAGCTAGCTATGGCCTAAGCCTTGGAATGATGCTCAAGCATGGTGTGCTCTTCTCCTTTGTGTGTTGTTCCTAGTGAGGAGGGGGAGCCTCCTTTTATAGGTGGAGAGGAGGGGGTTGGTTCCTTGGAATATCCATGACCCCCTCATAAAACTACCAAACCAACGTCTAGATATGTTGCACCTGGACCAAATCTCAGGAACCACCTTTGGAATGTCGGTAAGAAGCAGCCCACGCAAGATGGGGCCGATTGGGACAGCTTGGCTAGGCCCAAACGCGCCCATCTTCGGTGGGTCGGCTCCTGTGAGCATTGTGACTTGGCCCATGGGGGTTTAGCGCGGAGTTGAGGTGATTTGCTTCGGTTATGGGCTTGTTCTCCACTTGTTTGGGCCCTGATTCTTCTGGTGATTGGGCCTCTTTCCTTTGGGCTTGCGTAAAATGGTATTTATACTTTGTTTCTTTGAACATTCTTAGCCCTTTATGTGTACCTCCACAAATGCCCTCCTGCAAATGGTCAAATACCAAAGCTTGTGGAAATTGTTAGTTTTAAAGCCCTATTTCTAAGTTTGGTGTCTTTGTGCTTGGATTTTATGTGAGTGTTGGCGGTTATTTTTAGGACTTAAGGACCACCGACAAGCTCCACCACACTTATCGCTTTGCTCGTTCTCGAGCAAAGCTTAGTGATAAAAGTAATCACGAGCATAACATCCGAAGATATATGGCTTACATGAAAGTTATCCCAACACATTCTTTACACAAGTGGGATTTGTGGCGTTAGCTAACATGTTTCCTTGGGTTGTTGAAAAGCAGAACAGTTCTTGAAACAAAGTCATCTTCCCAATTTCATATCTTAGCAACTTGGAGTTTTTAAAGTTATTCTCAAGAAAATCATAGTTCACTTTATACTCCTCAAATGGCACTCTCAAATCACTCAATGATGTATAATTCCTTACCAAGGCATAGCAATGTTTTGCCTTGTTTTGTTTTCTCCTACTTCTAAAAGGTTTATGTGGAGCTTTAAGTGGGGATAAACAAGATAGCATACTTGTATCACATATGTTGTAAAGTCAAATTGAGGATCCGAGGAGAGAAGTGCCATACTCTTAGATCAAGATGTGCATGTGTGTGGAAAATGGTATGAATATACTCCTTTTGTAGATATGATCCCTCTCTATAACTTATTATTTTGAAACATGGCTATCTTTCTTTCTCTCTCTTTTTTTCAATACATGAGTGTGGCAGAACCGCCTGATTAATATCCTCCTAGGAGTACTTGTCTTTCCATTAGACACTAAGTACCCCAAGGAGAGCATAGACCAGACTGTTCCGTCGAGCACGCCCAGCGGGAGAACTCGAAAATCCATATTTTTCATCAGGATCGCATAATGAGTGGATAAAGCTTATAACATTATTAACCATTTCTTACATCACTTTTAATACAACATCAGAGTTATGAACAATTTAATTTAACAGCGGAAGGTAAACATGTAATCAGTGTACAGCTGGATTAAAGCATTATCCTCTAGCAAGTTAAAGTATTAACATGATGAATATTGCATACATGAAATGAAAGCAGGTTATAAGTCTTTACTTATAAAACCTTTTTGGTGAAGGTTATAAATAAACTCTATGTCCGCAACGTAAGGAAATCCTCGCTGAGCCCACCAGGAGGTTTCCCACACACAAGGGTCAGCTCTATCAGCACCTGTGACCTGCAACAGGGTAGAATAAAACCCTGAGTACTCAATTGTACTCAGCAAGACTTACCCGACAGGAGGAAATAAAAGACTCCAAGGATATGCAGGGCTATCTGGCTTGTGGGTTTATTGCATCTGCAGGAAGCATTACTAAAAGTGCATCCTTATATTCATTTTATTAGCAGTCATGATTAATTCATTTATCTAACCATCCTAGGTAAGCACCTATGCTATTTTCAAGCATGTGGTAAGCAATCAGAACCATTTTATTCTCTTCCAAGTTCCAGTTCTTACTACGGTGCCGGACCATAGTCAAGCCGTACCGCAACGACGGCGATTCGCGAATCAATGTGCCCAGCTGGGTACCCCGAAAAAACACACGCCCCGCCCGTACCGAGGTACAAACGGGACCAACCCATTATCCTCCTGTCAAGAGAACCGAGTCCCCGTCCATACTGGGACTCCAAGCCCCCGCCCTCTCGCGGTGCTTGGACCTCCTACTACCCATATATAATCCACCTTCAGTTGGTCCGGATGGAGCCGGAACCCATGACAAGAGAGTAACAAGCCTTCCGAGCTCCCATAAGCAAGTATGTGCCTGGGATAAAAGTCTGTGACTTGACTACACATCCAACAGCGGTCGGTCCTCAATCGACACAGGCGGGACAACGCAACCAGAGCCTCGCTCTGTTGCCCAACCAGGTCCAAGTCCATCCAAGAATCCGCAGTCCCGCCCGGTCTCCAATTATGCCATCAGCAAGATAAGAACGTCGTGCGTGTGTTAGTATGTTTGTTTCGAGTGTTGATGTGATGTTTGTTAGTTTAAAAATTAGTATGAAAAGGAACAGAAATGGAAAAAACCTAGTTCCGAATTGGGTTGATAAAATAATGGTTTGGTATGAAATATGAGTTATCGCATGAAATTGTCTACAACTTTGTTATTATCACCTAGAGTTAGTTCAGTGGTTATCAAGGATGAAAACAGCAAACAAGTACAGTTGCACAAACAAGGACAGAAACTGACAGGAAACTTCAGAAATTCATAACTGGAGTTCTAGCCAACCAAAAATATTGTTATTTAGCAATTTGGAAAGCTTAAGAAAAACACTACAACTTCCTAGTTACCAACAGAAGCTAGTTTTGAAGTTAACAAGGTCGAAATACACAATACTTCAGAACTGTACAGCACACAGTCAAAACCTGACAGGGGATTTCTAAAAGTCATAACTCCCAAACCTGAGGGGCCAAAATTATGATATTTTAGGACAACAAAGATATCAAAGTTCTCTACAACTTTTGTATTATCAACATTTACATGAAAGACTATTTAATTCACGAAAATATCCTCCAAACAGGAACTGCACGGACCAGAATTTCAGCAAGGGAGAAGAAGGTGGGCGTGGGGAAGAAGTAGCTCGTCGCCGGTGTCGTCCTTCGGCAGGGGCTGGGCGTCCTCCTTCTCCTCTTCTTCTTCCTTCTCCTCCTCTCCTTTCCCCTTCTCCTTTCTTTCTCTGGTGGCTGATCATGAATGAGAGATGGGAGGGAGAGAAAAAGAGAGGGGGCTGCTAGGTAGGTGAGACGAGCGGCTGTGAACGCGCGCAAAGAGGACAAAGCTTGGTAGGTGAGACGAGCGGCTGTGAACGCGCGCAAAGAGGACAAAGCTTGGTAGGTGAGACGAGCGGCTGTGAACGCGCGCAAAGAGGACAAAGCTTGGTAGGTGAGACGAGCGGCTGTGAACGCGCGCAAAGAGCAGCGGCACTTTTGTTTTCATTTTCATTCATTCATTCATATATATATATATATATATTAAGTTCTAAACCCGATTAACTTCCACCAACAATTATTTCATGCGATAACTCATATTTCATACCAAACCATTATTTTATCAACCCAATTCGGAACTAGGTTTTTCCATTTCTGTTCCTTTTCATACTAATTTTTAAACTAACAAACATCACATCAACACTCGAAACAAACATACTAACACACGCACGACGTTCTTATCTTGCTGATGGCATAATTGGAGACCGGGCGGGA
>JAHUYU010002808.1:0-13716 GCA_030439765.1 Tripidium arundinaceum | reverse complement strand
AAGTAGTTCACCTAGCTAGCTCGACACGATCCCTTTCTCTTTATTTATTTATTTATTTGTCCCCGAAAATGGATGCCCTTTTCAGCTACATGTATCACCTTTGTTTGGTGCAGAAAGGTACGGTGCGTGGCAAGCTAGCTAGCAAGCATGCATATGGAATGGAAGATCCTTAGCGTAAGCGGCAAAAAGGCTACATCCACGTTTGTGCCCGGGTAGCCTGCTGTATGACAGTAGTAACGGCCGGTGTGCTACTGTCACCCTTTCCACATAAAAAGTTCAAGCTTCACTTCACTGCTTCCGAATAAAAGTAGTGTACGATTCGATTCTATGCTTAGGTGATACTACTATGACAGGGCATCCCACATTAATTATTGGAGCGACATGGAATTGCTTCATTTAAGACATTTACGTTGATAATACTCAGAAGTTTTCGGTTGATTCATCTCCATACTTGGCTCGTAAACATGAGGTTATTACTTTGGCGTTGCGTTGTATATACATATATAGATATCTGCACTATACTACACATACAACGCATCAAAGACTAGAAAAACGTTGGCCATGGAAGGAGAAAGCACAGAACGCGTGCGTACACAGGTGGCAAAGCAATTCCTGAAACAGGCCGGGTAGTATCATTGTATAAGCAGCTTGTCGCACACTCTTGTACCATGTGAGCTAGGGACAGGCTTCCTTCTTCGTCCCCCGCTGATTGTGCATGCACGGCATGCCGTGCCGATGATTCTCCGTCCGGCGAGCGATCATCATTACTTCTCGCCGCGCTCTGTGCTCACGACCTGCTGTCGAGGATCAGTCGATCTCCTCAGGACCACAGCCATGCATAGGGCCGGCTCTCGTGCTTGATCGGCCGGCGTGCGTGCACGCCTTGCCTATGCATCGATACATTGATCGCGTCCTTTTCGTACCGATCGGGGCAAGGGCGACCATCCACGGCCGTGAATGATCATGGTATATATCTGCCGACAGCACAGATCTTCTTCGCCTTCGGAAGACGAAGAGAAACTTGAGTCTCCATCCAGTTATGGTGCCTGACGGAGGCGGGTGTGATTCGAGCCCGGCCCCCGCATGCAGACCGATAACGCGTAGGGTTCGGTTCTTTCTACTGCTGTGCCAACTGATCAATTATTCACCTTTCGATAGGCACCGATCGTATGTCACCACTGCAATGACGATCTCTGAAACGCCAATCGTGATGGTGACGCCGCTGATCGCACGCTCTGCTTTCTTCCCTAAGACTCCTCTGCCCGGTAATTATTCGCCATGCACTGCCTTTTTCACTCTTTCCCTGTCGTAAGTTCGGGGCTCAGGATGTCAGGAAGGGCGTGAGGTAGAGGTAGACAACACAGGAAAGAAAAAAAAAGGAAAAGGATTGAGAATCCACGTGCCATAAAAATAAGTACCATCTGAATTGGGCTTTGTCCAACTGGCCCATAGTCTTCTTTGCTTCCGCACCCTTGGGCCCATGGACTGAAAATATCGCTCTGAAAGCATGAAAGGGCCCGCGAGGCTCGCCGTCGCCGCGCCGGAGCCGGAAACACACTTCGCAGCCCATGAACCGCTCGCCTTTTCGGCACAATTAAGCCGCACACGGCACACGGTTATTTTTATTAATTAACAAAATAGTATAGCCAGCCCGAATGCCCCGATCGATCCTTTTGGCCGACACACGAGCACAGAGCGCGGCGAGAAGTAATGATGATCGCTCGCCGGACGGAGAATCATCGGCACGGCATGCCGTGCATGCACAATCAGCGGGGGACGAAGAAGGAAGCCTGTCCCTAGCTCACATGGTACAAGAGTGTGCGACAAGCTGCTTATACAATGATACTACCCGGCCTGTTTCAGGAATTGCTTTGCCACCTGTGTACGCACGCGTTCTGTGCTTTCTCCTTCCATGGCCAACGTTTTTCTAGTCTTTGATGCGTTGTATGTGTAGTATAGTGCAGATATCTATATATGTATATACAACGCAACGCCAAAGTAATAACCTCATGTTTACGAGCCAAGTATGGAGATGAATCAACCGAAAACTTCTGAGTATTATCAACGTAAATGTCTTAAATGAAGCAATTCCATGTCGCTCCAATAATTAATGTGGGATGCCCTGTCATAGTAGTATCACCTAAGCATAGAATCGAATCGTACACTACTTTTATTCGGAAGCAGTGAAGTGAAGCTTGAACTTTTTATGTGGAAAGGGTGACAGTAGCACACCGGCCGTTACTACTGTCATACAGCAGGCTACCCGGGCACAAACGTGGATGTAGCCTTTTTGCCGCTTACGCTAAGGATCTTCCATTCCATATGCATGCTTGCTAGCTAGCTTGCCACGCACCGTACCTTTCTGCACCAAACAAAGGTGATACATGTAGCTGAAAAGGGCATCCATTTTCGGGGACAAATAAATAAATAAATAAAGAGAAAGGGATCGTGTCGAGCTAGCTAGGTGAACTACTGAACTTGCTTGCATTGCTTGCCGTAGTTAACCCGGCCGGTTGCACATACGCCAACATGTATCCACGGTCGCAAGCCAAGTAACCTCACTCGCGTGTTGGGGCGGCGCGCGAGCGCATTAGCCAACCTGCGGCCGCCCAGTGCACCGCCGGCGCCGGCGCGCGGGGGCCGCGGGGCCTACGTGCGGCCGGCCGGACGCCCGGAATGATGCCGCGCGCGCCTGGCTCTGGAACTCGCGAACGATCGAGCGCGCGAGTTTGCCGGGTTCTGCACCGTACCCACCGTGCCGGCCGGAGATATAATGCTCGGGCGGCCGGGGGAGCCGTACGTCGACGTCCGTGCCCCGACGCGGTTCGGTGGCCACCGCCCCACTTCGGAATGAACGGCAGGCATGGTTGCCGCTAGCTAGCATCCATCGACGCATGACACTCACTATTGCGACCACGTACGAGCCCACGACGAGCGCCGTCGTGATATTTTTTCTCTCCCTGCTTCCGGAGTCCGGACTAGTGATCGATCGATCCATGCATGGTATATGCAGTGGCATGAAACACGCTGAAATGGGGGCAGCAATGATCAGAGAAGGCCAGGCCAGGCCGCCCCATTACACACAAATTCAACTCAGCTCTGCTCTTTCGAGTAGTCACCTCGTCGGCCATCGCCACGAGTTTTACTGACACGACGGCACTTAGCTAGTGGGATTCAGCACCTGGAAATGGCTGGAACGATTATTCAGTGTATATCATGGCGGCTCCATGTGGAAGCCGGACCCCAGTTCCTCCTCATCGAGTACAGGGTATTTGCATTGACTTGTGCTGCTCGATCGATCGCTACCATCACAGTATATGATGTTCCGAGATCGGAGATGGGTCCAAGGTGATTAAAAGAGCAGTGCACCTGAAAGCTCAGTTGCTTAGCTGCATTGCTTGATTCACTGAATTAAAGATTGTACCTGGAAGCTCAGTTGCTTAGTTTGCATTGACTGACTTCTGCCGTGTGTTGTGTTCAAATGACACATGTTGTTCAGTTCTCACGCGCGTACCCTGAATTACTGAAGTACAAACCTGACACTGTACCTTCTCATCATTAAGTTAGTGAGCCGTGTCGCTCGGATAAGAAAAGTGATCAAAGGGTAATTAGTGCCGCGCTGCAGTGTGGGTGCGTCCGGGTCTGCGCAAAGCAAAGCAGTAGGCCTCGGGATCAGTGCGCGTGAAATCGTCTCGAGGATGCACGATCATTAGTAGGGACTGGAGACTGGTCGATCGACAAAAAGCTTTCCCTTTTGACATCGCCCAGCAGTAGTTGTGAGCAGAAAAGGCCACAAGAACGACGCACGCCAGGCGAATAGTCCTGCACTGCTGAGCTGATCCTAATAGGGGTGCCAGTGCCAATGGGTCTCCACCGATCCTCTTTCGTTCGATTATTATTCCTAGTTTTCTAGAATATGGTTACATTTAGGAAAAAAACAAACTAGTACTAATAATTTGTCCTCTGGTGTGAAGAGTGGTGATCTCTGAAATCTGAATACACCTTTCAGTTTTCATTTCAACTTTTGGTACACTGTATTATCTTTATCTTTTCTACAAGGAACAGTGGTTCTACATTTCTCAGTTGGCAAACTATTCCTGTTCAAATTACTTATTGCCTTAGCTTCCTTTAAAATCTTCAAACTATTACTTCTTGTTCTGCAACTTATTATAGGTAAATATAGCCTACCTTTCCAATCTTATTACCTCTCTTAATTGCACCATTAACTGGCTTATTTTCTCATTCATGCTTACTTAAGAGGATATTAATTAAGGGTAAGATGATCATTTTATCTACCTCTGTATTTTTTTCTGCTAACTCAAACAACAAGTATTGTGAATCAGAGGTACTATTAGCTATAGTATATATGAGCACAAGTACAATTTGTAATGCATATTTTCGGGGAAAGGTGGAGTTGTGTTGCACAAGAATTTGACCAGTAATCAGTACAAAATTGAATAATATATTGTTTCTAGTAATCATCCTTAGGGCGACAACTAGCTATAAAATTTATTCATCATCAGTGAAGTGAGTGGAGTTTGGAAGTCTTCTCACGCACATATATATCATGTACTAGGCCTCAAGTTCTTACAGTGACGCAATGCAACCAAGAATAAGTGAACTTTGAGGGATTAGGTTAACCTTGTTTATCTTAAATTATTTTCTAGTTCTTTTGTGTAATTTTTCAACAATTCCAGCTATAAGGGATTGGCCTTGCATAGTTGAACTTTCATGTGCTGTCATGGTTGTATATCGATCTGATAATAAAAATAGGAGTACACTTTCAGACAATCATGATGAGATCGAAGCACTGACTCCTTAAGAATAACTGTTGCAGTCTTAACGACTCATAATATATCGCTGTAGATGCTTTTGAAATTTACTGTGTGTGCACTCCATTAATATCTAGCTTTATACACCAGAATCCAACTATAACCACCGGTATAGTGAACATGTAAAGGAACAAAAAGGCACGAGCGCAAATAATGTACATAGAATAGAATGGCATGATTAAGGATGATTACTAGAAACAATATATTATTCAATTTTGTACTGATTACTGGTCAAATTCTTGTGCAACACAACTCCACCTTTCCCCGAAAATATGCATTACAAATTGTACTTGTGCTCATATATACTATAGCTAATAGTACCTCTGATTCACAATACTTGTTGTTTGAGTTAGCAGAAAAAAATACAGAGGTAGATAAAATGATCATCTTACCCTTAATTAATATCCTCTTAAGTAAGCATGAATGAGAAAATAAGCCAGTTAATGGTGCAATTAAGAGAGGTAATAAGATTGGAAAGGTAGGCTATATTTACCTATAATAAGTTGCAGAACAAGAAGTAATAGTTTGAAGATTTTAAAGGAAGCTAAGGCAATAAGTAATTTGAACAGGAATAGTTTGCCAACTGAGAAATGTAGAACCACTGTTCCTTGTAGAAAAGATAAAGATAATACAGTGTACCAAAAGTTGAAATGAAAACTGAAAGGTGTATTCAGATTTCAGAGATCACCACTCTTCACACCAGAGGACAAATTATTAGTACTAGTTTGTTTTTTTCCTAAATGTAACCATATTCTAGAAAACTAGGAATAATAATCGAACGAAAGAGGATCGGTGGAGACCCATTGGCACTGGCACCCCTATTAGGATCAGCTCAGCAGTGCAGGACTATTCGCCTGGCGTGCGTCGTTCTTGTGGCCTTTTCTGCTCACAACTACTGCTGGGCGATGTCAAAAGGGAAAGCTTTTTGTCGATCGACCAGTCTCCAGTCCCTACTAATGATCGTGCATCCTCGAGACGATTTCACGCGCACTGATCCCGAGGCCTACTGCTTTGCTTTGCGCAGACCCGGACGCACCCACACTGCAGCGCGGCACTAATTACCCTTTGATCACTTTTCTTATCCGAGCGACACGGCTCACTAACTTAATGATGAGAAGGTACAGTGTCAGGTTTGTACTTCAGTAATTCAGGGTACGCGCGTGAGAACTGAACAACATGTGTCATTTGAACACAACACACGGCAGAAGTCAGTCAATGCAAACTAAGCAACTGAGCTTCCAGGTACAATCTTTAATTCAGTGAATCAAGCAATGCAGCTAAGCAACTGAGCTTTCAGGTGCACTGCTCTTTTAATCACCTTGGACCCATCTCCGATCTCGGAACATCATATACTGTGATGGTAGCGATCGATCGAGCAGCACAAGTCAATGCAAATACCCTGTACTCGATGAGGAGGAACTGGGGTCCGGCTTCCACATGGAGCCGCCATGATATACACTGAATAATCGTTCCAGCCATTTCCAGGTGCTGAATCCCACTAGCTAAGTGCCGTCGTGTCAGTAAAACTCGTGGCGATGGCCGACGAGGTGACTACTCGAAAGAGCAGAGCTGAGTTGAATTTGTGTGTAATGGGGCGGCCTGGCCTGGCCTTCTCTGATCATTGCTGCCCCCATTTCAGCGTGTTTCATGCCACTGCATACCATGCATGGATCGATCGATCACTAGTCCGGACTCCGGAAGCAGGGAGAGAAAAAATATCACGACGGCGCTCGTCGTGGGCTCGTACGTGGTCGCAATAGTGAGTGTCATGCGTCGATGGATGCTAGCTAGCGGCAACCATGCCTGCCGTTCATTCCGAAGTGGGGCGGTGGCCACCGAACCGCGTCGGGGCACGGACGTCGACGTACGGCTCCCCCGGCCGCCCGAGCATTATATCTCCGGCCGGCACGGTGGGTACGGTGCAGAACCCGGCAAACTCGCGCGCTCGATCGTTCGCGAGTTCCAGAGCCAGGCGCGCGCGGCATCATTCCGGGCGTCCGGCCGGCCGCACGTAGGCCCCGCGGCCCCCGCGCGCCGGCGCCGGCGGTGCACTGGGCGGCCGCAGGTTGGCTAATGCGCTCGCGCGCCGCCCCAACACGCGAGTGAGGTTACTTGGCTTGCGACCGTGGATACATGTTGGCGTATGTGCAACCGGCCGGGTTAACTACGGCAAGCAATGCAAGCAAGTTCAGTAGTTCACCTAGCTAGCTCGACACGATCCCTTTCTCTTTATTTATTTATTTATTTGTCCCCGAAAATGGATGCCCTTTTCAGCTACATGTATCACCTTTGTTTGGTGCAGAAAGGTACGGTGCGTGGCAAGCTAGCTAGCAAGCATGCATATGGAATGGAAGATCCTTAGCGTAAGCGGCAAAAAGGCTACATCCACGTTTGTGCCCGGGTAGCCTGCTGTATGACAGTAGTAACGGCCGGTGTGCTACTGTCACCCTTTCCACATAAAAAGTTCAAGCTTCACTTCACTGCTTCCGAATAAAAGTAGTGTACGATTCGATTCTATGCTTAGGTGATACTACTATGACAGGGCATCCCACATTAATTATTGGAGCGACATGGAATTGCTTCATTTAAGACATTTACGTTGATAATACTCAGAAGTTTTCGGTTGATTCATCTCCATACTTGGCTCGTAAACATGAGGTTATTACTTTGGCGTTGCGTTGTATATACATATATAGATATCTGCACTATACTACACATACAACGCATCAAAGACTAGAAAAACGTTGGCCATGGAAGGAGAAAGCACAGAACGCGTGCGTACACAGGTGGCAAAGCAATTCCTGAAACAGGCCGGGTAGTATCATTGTATAAGCAGCTTGTCGCACACTCTTGTACCATGTGAGCTAGGGACAGGCTTCCTTCTTCGTCCCCCGCTGATTGTGCATGCACGGCATGCCGTGCCGATGATTCTCCGTCCGGCGAGCGATCATCATTACTTCTCGCCGCGCTCTGTGCTCGTGTGTCGGCCAAAAGGATCGATCGGGGCATTCGGGCTGGCTATACTATTTTGTTAATTAATAAAAATAACCGTGTGCCGTGTGCGGCTTAATTGTGCCGAAAAGGCGAGCGGTTCATGGGCTGCGAAGTGTGTTTCCGGCTCCGGCGCGGCGACGGCGAGCCTCGCGGGCCCTTTCATGCTTTCAGAGCGATATTTTCAGTCCATGGGCCCAAGGGTGCGGAAGCAAAGAAGACTATGGGCCAGTTGGACAAAGCCCAATTCAGATGGTACTTATTTTTATGGCACGTGGATTCTCAATCCTTTTCCTTTTTTTTTCTTTCCTGTGTTGTCTACCTCTACCTCACGCCCTTCCTGACATCCTGAGCCCCGAACTTACGACAGGGAAAGAGTGAAAAAGGCAGTGCATGGCGAATAATTACCGGGCAGAGGAGTCTTAGGGAAGAAAGCAGAGCGTGCGATCAGCGGCGTCACCATCACGATTGGCGTTTCAGAGATCGTCATTGCAGTGGTGACATACGATCGGTGCCTATCGAAAGGTGAATAATTGATCAGTTGGCACAGCAGTAGAAAGAACCGAACCCTACGCGTTATCGGTCTGCATGCGGGGGCCGGGCTCGAATCACACCCGCCTCCGTCAGGCACCATAACTGGATGGAGACTCAAGTTTCTCTTCGTCTTCCGAAGGCGAAGAAGATCTGTGCTGTCGGCAGATATATACCATGATCATTCACGGCCGTGGATGGTCGCCCTTGCCCCGATCGGTACGAAAAGGACGCGATCAATGTATCGATGCATAGGCAAGGCGTGCACGCACGCCGGCCGATCAAGCACGAGAGCCGGCCCTATGCATGGCTGTGGTCCTGAGGAGATCGACTGATCCTCGACAGCAGGTCGTGAGCACAGAGCGCGGCGAGAAGTAATGATGATCGCTCGCCGGACGGAGAATCATCGGCACGGCATGCCGTGCATGCACAATCAGCGGGGGACGAAGAAGGAAGCCTGTCCCTAGCTCACATGGTACAAGAGTGTGCGACAAGCTGCTTATACAATGATACTACCCGGCCTGTTTCAGGAATTGCTTTGCCACCTGTGTACGCACGCGTTCTGTGCTTTCTCCTTCCATGGCCAACGTTTTTCTAGTCTTTGATGCGTTGTATGTGTAGTATAGTGCAGATATCTATATATGTATATACAACGCAACGCCAAAGTAATAACCTCATGTTTACGAGCCAAGTATGGAGATGAATCAACCGAAAACTTCTGAGTATTATCAACGTAAATGTCTTAAATGAAGCAATTCCATGTCGCTCCAATAATTAATGTGGGATGCCCTGTCATAGTAGTATCACCTAAGCATAGAATCGAATCGTACACTACTTTTATTCGGAAGCAGTGAAGTGAAGCTTGAACTTTTTATGTGGAAAGGGTGACAGTAGCACACCGGCCGTTACTACTGTCATACAGCAGGCTACCCGGGCACAAACGTGGATGTAGCCTTTTTGCCGCTTACGCTAAGGATCTTCCATTCCATATGCATGCTTGCTAGCTAGCTTGCCACGCACCGTACCTTTCTGCACCAAACAAAGGTGATACATGTAGCTGAAAAGGGCATCCATTTTCGGGGACAAATAAATAAATAAATAAAGAGAAAGGGATCGTGTCGAGCTAGCTAGGTGAACTACTGAACTTGCTTGCATTGCTTGCCGTAGTTAACCCGGCCGGTTGCACATACGCCAACATGTATCCACGGTCGCAAGCCAAGTAACCTCACTCGCGTGTTGGGGCGGCGCGCGAGCGCATTAGCCAACCTGCGGCCGCCCAGTGCACCGCCGGCGCCGGCGCGCGGGGGCCGCGGGGCCTACGTGCGGCCGGCCGGACGCCCGGAATGATGCCGCGCGCGCCTGGCTCTGGAACTCGCGAACGATCGAGCGCGCGAGTTTGCCGGGTTCTGCACCGTACCCACCGTGCCGGCCGGAGATATAATGCTCGGGCGGCCGGGGGAGCCGTACGTCGACGTCCGTGCCCCGACGCGGTTCGGTGGCCACCGCCCCACTTCGGAATGAACGGCAGGCATGGTTGCCGCTAGCTAGCATCCATCGACGCATGACACTCACTATTGCGACCACGTACGAGCCCACGACGAGCGCCGTCGTGATATTTTTTCTCTCCCTGCTTCCGGAGTCCGGACTAGTGATCGATCGATCCATGCATGGTATGCAGTGGCATGAAACACGCTGAAATGGGGGCAGCAATGATCAGAGAAGGCCAGGCCAGGCCGCCCCATTACACACAAATTCAACTCAGCTCTGCTCTTTCGAGTAGTCACCTCGTCGGCCATCGCCACGAGTTTTACTGACACGACGGCACTTAGCTAGTGGGATTCAGCACCTGGAAATGGCTGGAACGATTATTCAGTGTATATCATGGCGGCTCCATGTGGAAGCCGGACCCCAGTTCCTCCTCATCGAGTACAGGGTATTTGCATTGACTTGTGCTGCTCGATCGATCGCTACCATCACAGTATATGATGTTCCGAGATCGGAGATGGGTCCAAGGTGATTAAAAGAGCAGTGCACCTGAAAGCTCAGTTGCTTAGCTGCATTGCTTGATTCACTGAATTAAAGATTGTACCTGGAAGCTCAGTTGCTTAGTTTGCATTGACTGACTTCTGCCGTGTGTTGTGTTCAAATGACACATGTTGTTCAGTTCTCACGCGCGTACCCTGAATTACTGAAGTACAAACCTGACACTGTACCTTCTCATCATTAAGTTAGTGAGCCGTGTCGCTCGGATAAGAAAAGTGATCAAAGGGTAATTAGTGCCGCGCTGCAGTGTGGGTGCGTCCGGGTCTGCGCAAAGCAAAGCAGTAGGCCTCGGGATCAGTGCGCGTGAAATCGTCTCGAGGATGCACGATCATTAGTAGGGACTGGAGACTGGTCGATCGACAAAAAGCTTTCCCTTTTGACATCGCCCAGCAGTAGTTGTGAGCAGAAAAGGCCACAAGAACGACGCACGCCAGGCGAATAGTCCTGCACTGCTGAGCTGATCCTAATAGGGGTGCCAGTGCCAATGGGTCTCCACCGATCCTCTTTCGTTCGATTATTATTCCTAGTTTTCTAGAATATGGTTACATTTAGGAAAAAAACAAACTAGTACTAATAATTTGTCCTCTGGTGTGAAGAGTGGTGATCTCTGAAATCTGAATACACCTTTCAGTTTTCATTTCAACTTTTGGTACACTGTATTATCTTTATCTTTTCTACAAGGAACAGTGGTTCTACATTTCTCAGTTGGCAAACTATTCCTGTTCAAATTACTTATTGCCTTAGCTTCCTTTAAAATCTTCAAACTATTACTTCTTGTTCTGCAACTTATTATAGGTAAATATAGCCTACCTTTCCAATCTTATTACCTCTCTTAATTGCACCATTAACTGGCTTATTTTCTCATTCATGCTTACTTAAGAGGATATTAATTAAGGGTAAGATGATCATTTTATCTACCTCTGTATTTTTTTCTGCTAACTCAAACAACAAGTATTGTGAATCAGAGGTACTATTAGCTATAGTATATATGAGCACAAGTACAATTTGTAATGCATATTTTCGGGGAAAGGTGGAGTTGTGTTGCACAAGAATTTGACCAGTAATCAGTACAAAATTGAATAATATATTGTTTCTAGTAATCATCCTTAATCATGCCATTCTATTCTATGTACATTATTTGCGCTCGTGCCTTTTTGTTCCTTTACATGTTCACTATACCGGTGGTTATAGTTGGATTCTGGTGTATAAAGCTAGATATTAATGGAGTGCACACACAGTAAATTTCAAAAGCATCTACAGCGATATATTATGAGTCGTTAAGACTGCAACAGTTATTCTTAAGGAGTCAGTGCTTCGATCTCATCATGATTGTCTGAAAGTGTACTCCTATTTTTATTATCAGATCGATATACAACCATGACAGCACATGAAAGTTCAACTATGCAAGGCCAATCCCTTATAGCTGGAATTGTTGAAAAATTACACAAAAGAACTAGAAAATAATTTAAGATAAACAAGGTTAACCTAATCCCTCAAAGTTCACTTATTCTTGGTTGCATTGCGTCACTGTAAGAACTTGAGGCCTAGTACATGATATATATGTGCGTGAGAAGACTTCCAAACTCCACTCATTTCACTGATGATGAATAAATTTTATAGCTAGTTGTCGCCCTAAGGAGGTGGCGTCATCCATAGCAGAAACCATCCCCGTAGTCCAGCTTCAATATGTTATATTATTTAGGCCTTGTTTAGTTTCAGCGTGTAAAGTTTTGGCGCGTCACATCGACTATTACATAGGATGTCAGAGGGGGTGTTCGGATACAAATAAAAAAAATAAATTACAGATTTCGTTAGTAAACTGCGAGACAAATTTATTAAGCCTAACTAATCCGTCATTAGCGCAAGTGTTACTGTAGCACTTTATTGTCAAATCATGGACTCATTAGGCTCAAAAGATTCGTCTCGCAAAATAGTCGCAAACTGTGCAATTAGTTATTTTTAGTCTATATTTAATACTCTATGCATGTGTCCAAACATCCGATGTGATGGAAATAATAAATTTGACAAAATATCTAAACCAGACCTTAGTGTTGAGTTCTTGATCGATCGATATTTATTGAAAAGCATTCTCAATCGTCTTTGATAGTGCATAGCCCCTGTTCGTTTGTCCTTTTCAGCCGGCTTATCAGCCGTACATCAGCTTATTCTCTCTCATAGAAACACTATTGAATCAGCCGGAATCAGCCGTAATATCACCGGCCGAACAGGGCATAGTGTCGTGCAGTATCTTCACAAGCACAGTAGTATAGGATTGGAACAGTAGTATGGCTTATCAGTCAAGATTGGGAAATGGAAATATCAAAGGAAAGAAGAGGCCTACCCGGAAGACAAAGCTTTGGTGGCCAAAAGGGTCCCCTAGGGCCCACGGGCTTCATTCCCCCAACCCACGCGCGAAGGAAAGGGAAGCCTCCTCCCTCCTTTTTTAACACCCTCCACCTTTCTCAGTCCCTTTTAATCTGCTTCTCCTCTTCTTCACATCTCCAGTCTCCGATACAGGCTACGCACTCCCTCTCAGCTCTCACTCTCCCTCCCTCTTCATGATCTCAAACTAGTTATTAGCCTGAAGAAAGTACTCCCCTGTGTGTAGAGTATTTGATCCCTTGAGGTCAGTTGGAGACATTACTATTTACGGCTCATGAAAATCGATTTTGTGCATAAGTAGAAGGATCTATGTTTTTTGACCTGTTCCTGCATTTTTTTTCCTTTTTGATGAAAGCGTTGTTGTTCTTGCAATTTTTTGGGGTTGTATGTGTATCTGGTTTTTTGTTATCAGAGATTTGGAGTGATCTCTCTTCTTCCCCTCGTTCCCTGGGTAAGGAGATGCATAGGAGATTATCGATTACTGGGTCCATGCCCGCGAGAGAATAAGCTGATGTACGGCTGATAAGCCGGCTGAAAAGGACAAACGAACAGGGGCTATGCACTATCAAAGACGATTGAGAATGCTTTTCAATAAATATCGATCGATCAAGAACTCAACACTAAGGTCTGGTTTAGATATTTTGTCAAATTTATTATTTCCATCACATCGGATGTTTGGACACATGCATAGAGTATTAAATATAGACTAAAAATAACTAATTGCACAGTTTGCGACTATTTTGCGAGACGAATCTTTTGAGCCTAATGAGTCCATGATTTGACAATAAAGTGCTACAGTAACACTTGCGCTAATGACGGATTAGTTAGGCTTAATAAATTTGTCTCGCAGTTTACTAACGAAATCTGTAATTTATTTTTTTTATTTGTATCCGAACACCCCCTCTGACATCCTATGTAATAGTCGATGTGACGCGCA
>JAHUYU010000843.1:0-18152 GCA_030439765.1 Tripidium arundinaceum | reverse complement strand
GTTAGATTAGAAGCAGCAAGCTTTCATAATGGAGTGAGGTAAAAGAAGGAATAATTTTAACAAATAACAAGACTGAGGTGGTAAGCATGAAACAAGTGAAGATGAGGATGCTAAGACGACCATTACTAACTAGGCTTGCGTCCTACAGTCAACCTGGATCTGATACCAATTTGTCACACCCAATTTTAAGGATAAAATTGAATGCAATAATCTTATGTGCGCCAGAGATCAGTCACACACATAAGCTGACAAATACCAAGGTGTATCATCACAGGTACTTATTACATAGCGAATATTACTTAACACATAGTCTTTACACAAATAAAGCGGAAATATAAAGATAACTCTCGCGGTAGCTCCACATCACAGGGACGGTTGACTGGTTGACCACAAGTCTAGAAATCTTCAGGATAAGCATCATTACCGTAGCCATCTGTTACCCATCCGGGATTTTTATCCAAGTAGTGAAAAATAACAAGCGTAAGTACATCTTGTACTCAACAGGTGTAACATGGGGTTCATGAGGCTCAAATAGGCATGACACAGGTTTGACTGCAAGCAGCTTTTAGTTGGCACACTTTTAAGCATATGAGTAGCAACAAGTTGTTATAACTCCCAAAAGTAAACTCATGATCAAGTAACATGAATAATGTATAGCATAAACAAATAGTCATTAATGATCATCTATTCCATAAATGTTCCAAGGCCGCTCGTGACCGTGAGCACGGCTGATATACCAGTTTTACACTCTGCAGAGGTTGTACACTTTCACTGTGAGTCGTGTTTCCCATACGCCCGGGGTCATGACTCCCCAAAACACTACCAAGGTGAGCAGGCAGGGAACACTATGAAGCCTTTCAAAGGTTCGTCTAACAAGTTAGGGCCGCTAGGATTGGCAAGGGGATGTAGAGCCCCCCTTCCGAATGGCACATTGACACGCAGCCTATACACATACGGACAGGAGCCGCACTATATCCAGCTCGGCAAGAGCCTAATGCGCCCTTTCGGGTAACCACTAACAAGCTAGAAAAGGTCCTCATACTTAACTAAAGCCAGAGCCATGTAGCCCTCACGGTTGTACTATAAGTCCCGGATGATCACTTACAGATAAGTCCTTACGGAGAGGAATCTCGAGCATCACAAAAACTATGCTCTAGCCCCCTTATTCCATGTTGCTAAAAAGTCTTCTTTTAATGTTTATTCCATATATCATTAGTCAGGATTACAAGATCATGGTCTTTGGTTAAGCACTAGCTTCACTCTACCCAATGCATTGATCCATAGGTATCAAGGTACAGGCACAACACTAGGTAACCCTTAGTGTAATCAAGGTAAACTCATGCAGAATGAATTTGAGTAATTAATGGTGAATAGGAAACAAGGATGATCCCATGCTATACTTGCCTTGATCAATGAACTCCTGAGGATCTTGGTCTTCGAAGAATTCCTGATCACCCACGAATTGCTCACCGTCTATACTCCACATCACACAGCAACATACAAGCATCCATGCAATCATACACAAAGCAAACAAAAAGATGTAATTAGAACAGTACACCAATAGAGATAAATCAAATTGAAAAGTTTATAAAACCAATCTACGTATCACTACGATCACACAGACGCGAAAATCACCGAAAACGGACCTAGAACGGAGAAGTTATGATTTAATAAAGATTTTCTTTAGTAAAATAATGGATTAAATCTAACCTCAAATTTCAAAAGTTATAAACATGTTCAACAGTAGTACTAACACGTAGATTACGCAATTACGAATCCAACGCAACTTGAACGGATCAATTTGGAGTTAAAACGGAGATTTTATGCATAATACAAGGTCAGTGGCACTTTTGTAAATACTGGAAACTTGATTTTCGAATAAAAAATAAAATAAATAGAAATCGGATTTTGAATCTGGCCGAGGACCGCGGGTAGATTAGCAGGTAACAGAGGGGGTTTTTGGCAAAAAGGCGGGGGTTGACCGGTATTTGACCGGTTGACTCCGGTCAACACTCGATCTGGGCCGCCGATCTGAATTCGGTCGGCGCAAACAAAAGAGAGGGGGATTGGGTCACCGGCGTTAGCCATAGGCGGCGGTGCCATGGCTGGGAGCTCGGCTCCTCGCCGGAATATCGCCGGAGTGGCGATTACGATGGCTGCTGGCTACCAGGATAGCACAGGGAGATAGAGGGAGGGAAGGCGAAGTCGGCAGGGGTGTCGGGGAGGCCGGCGGGTGCACGACGGCGGTCAGGAGCTCGTCTAGGCGGTTAGGGAAGACGGCGAGCTACGGCGAGCACGCACGCAACGCAGAGAGCGAGAGAGATACCGCGGTACCGTCTTCTTGCTTACCTCCGCTCGAAGCTTGGAAGGGAACTCTCGTCGACGGCAAAGTGGTGCAGCGGCGAATCGAGCAACGGCGACGGCGGCTAGGGTTTCGGGCACTGCGAACTCGGGCAGAAACGGCTGCGGCTTGCGCCAAGGTTTAGGGATGGGGCGACACAGCATCCAGCTCGTATTTATGGGGCGGATGGCGTGGCGCACACGCCAAGGCCGAGGAAAACGGCGCGGTAGCGGAGTCCGAGTTGAGAGAGTCCCGGTTGGAGACGAGTGGGAGGTGAGGGATGGTGCTGGCATGCGGGCCCGGCGTGTCGGTGAGAGTGGAGGTGGGGTCGGGCTGTCAGCCAAAGGGAGAGGAAAGGGCAGGCGCGTGCGGGCTAGCTCCCACTGGGCCTTGGCCTGATGATGGGCCGGTGCGGAGGGGTGCGCTGGGCTGAGGGAGAGGGCGCGTTGGGCCGGCGGAAGAGGGAAATGGGAGGCAGCAGGCCGAGCGGGCCAAAACGAGAAAGAGGGAAGAGAGGGTTTTTTTTTCCTTTTCTTTTATTTCAAAGCCATTTTCCAATTCTTTTTCAAAAGCATTTGAATCATTTTGAGTTTTGGATCAAAACCACACAGTACAAAACTCAAATGCACCATCATGAATGCAAGAACAATATTTCTATACCTTATGATGAATTTTAATTTAATGAAAAATATTATTTTCCTATGTTTTCATGAGCACAAAAATACATAATTAAATCAATTTACATCTATTTTAAAAGGAGCAAATTTTAGGGTGTTACACACCCCCTAGCACAAGATCACAAGCACCCTAAAATATATAGAAGATAAAGCAAGCTAGGGTGAAGAGCAATCAAAGAGCACTCCTATGAAATTCTAATATCAGAAGATCAACAAGGTGAAGCAACTAGAACTGAACAACAACACTAGCAAGAACACCGACAAAGATGAATGACACAAGATAAGGGTACTAGTGAAACATATAGCAATAACCGACAATTTTAAGTTATATCAATACTCTATAATAATGAATTTTGTAAGTTATTATCTTAAATAAGTTTATATATTTTGATATAAACATTATGTCATATCAATTTTAGTAATTTAATTTGAATATTATATATTTTATAAAACAATACTACTACGCATATAACTTTTTGATATAACAAACTCAATATTTTGAATGCCATGGTGCAAGTTGAAACAACTATTTAAGATTATAAGAAATAATAGGGTAGCCTTGGTCGTCATAGAATCTTTTCTGAATAAAATTAAATGAAAATTTTAGCACTAGTGTTTGAACTTAACACGTGGATAAAAATTGCAACAACTAGATTAAAAGTTGAAAACTTAAGTATAGCTTTATGATGCCACATAAAGGGATGCAACAAAAGTTTACATCACCTAAGCTTAGCATCCAATTAAATACATATCATGATAGAAAAAAGATAATTATAGAAATTCTAACGGGATATCCACGATGGAGCCTTCACATTAAGACTCATGAGACCTGCTATAATAAAAAAATAAATCCTAAAAATTCTTATAAAAGTTAGAAACATCTAACCATCAATTTAGTAGACGATAATTGCCATGGATAATAATAACCATTGGATCTATTATGTTTCTAAACAATTACACACCTCTACGGAGCCGACTCATTCGTGAGTAGTATCCAGGTTCTTTCTTTGGAATTTTTAAGTTCTCTATTTAACTAAAGTTCAGCTTTTACTTTACTTACTTACGGGAACTCCGCTCGGTCGAGTGCTCTACTCTAAGGATCCGGACTAGAGTAGTAATCGTTAGCATAGACGTGGTGTCTAGGCTAGTGTTTAACTAAGTTTGCGCCCAACCCCACGGATAGTTGTGGTAGCCCCGGAGGTGACCGCTCCGACCAGGCCTTTGTAGTCCACCACGTTCGGGTTGGTGTTTTCGTAGAGCTTTTGGTAGCCTTCTCCCGATCACCCCTTCCAGTCTCTTCGAGGATTGGAAAGGAACTGCTGCTTCGAAGTAAGTGAGTATAGTAAGCCTGAACCTTGGTTATCTAGTGTATCTTGGGGAAACCTTAGAAAACCTCTCTCTACCTAAAAACATCCTTCTACCTTGTCTCTAGGACAATCTTGATCTCTTCTAGTTCACTTCTCGTTCCCCGTGGAAATCGATACCTACGAATACTCCGGGTGAAAGCTACAACGGTACTTCCGTACGCTTGCGGACTTTTCTGCTACGCTAAGAGCTACCAACACACGCGCCACGAACCGCAACGGCGCAGAACCAGCGAGGGGGAGGGCAAGACGAGCGCCGCGACGTGGATCCAGCGAGGGGAAGGCAGATCCGGCCACGGGCGGGGAGGGGGGGGGATTCGGCCCGCCGGCCGATCGATCCACCGGATAAGCCTGGGGTAGAGGCAAGGAGGTGGAGGAGGGGGAGGGGGAGAAACGGTGGTGTGACAAGAGCCTTCTTTCGGGCTGCTGCTGGCCGCTGCAGCCGCACGCCGGAGGGCGGCGGCGGCGGCCGGAGAGGTGGCGGGAGGAGGCGCTGGAGCGGCGCCGGCAAGCCGCCCCCGAGTCACCCGTTGGGGGCGCTTGGGGGAGTGCCTTCTGTCTTCTATTCGGGGCCTGCCTCCACCTTCTCTTGGTCGGAGCAGGAGAAACTGCAGCTACAGAAGCTTCGGACACAGAAAGATCAGTGCAATAATAGTTGGGATATTCTCAACGGTAGAAGGATTTAGATTCTCCAAATTTGCTGAACAGCATAATCTAGGTCATATGGGACAATTTCATTGCAGCTCGTGATGGGGTAGCCTTGAACTTCCACAGCAATTGCTTCAGTGTTGTACTCAATAGCAGTTAACATTGGCTGGAGCCTGCGGGCCTCAGGATGAGCTCTGGAAGAAGAATAAATAATTTTTTTATCATTAGTATATGAATCATTAAGGAAATATTTTTCATGATTGATAAAACATAACATATATATTTATAACTCATACATGTACGTTTACCCGGTTTGCATGATGGCACAACATGTATGTTTACTTTGATCAAATCTTAATTTATTAATATTAAAATAGAAGTCAGTAATGTAGAAATTTATATCTTTTATGATTATTTATACATTTTTGGTAGTAGAAGATGCTGATAACTTAAATGTAGATTTAAGGGGGCATTTTAGTTTCTTTAATAATGACATAAACGGTAATTTAGATGCAAATTCAAGGGATTGTGTAGATTATCTATTATAATAGTAAGTGGATAATTAGATTCAAATTTTAGAGGTTATGTAGAATATCTATTATAATAGCGGCTGGTAATTAGACTATCTATCATGTTTTTTAATGGCATAGGTGGGTAATATAAATAAAGATTCCTAGGTTACTTTATGTTGTTTTACACGATTGTAGAGGTGTGTAATTGTTTAGAAACATAATAGATCCAATGGTTATTATTATCCATGGCAATTATCGTCTACTAAATTGATGGTTAGATGTTTCTAACTTTTATAAGAATTTTTAGGATTTATTTTTTTATTATAGCAGGTCTCATGAGTCTTAATGTGAAGGCTCCATCGTGGATATCCCGTTAGAATTTCTATAATTATCTTTTTTCTATCATGATATGTATTTAATTGGATGCTAAGCTTAGGTGATGTAAACTTTTGTTGCATCCCTTTATGTGGCATCATAAAGCTATACTTAAGTTTTCAACTTTTAATCTAGTTGTTGCAATTTTTATCCACGTGTTAAGTTCAAACACTAGTGCTAAAATTTTCATTTAATTTTATTCAGAAAAGATTCTATGACGACCAAGGCTACCCTATTATTTCTTATAATCTTAAATAGTTGTTTCAACTTGCACCATGGCATTCAAAATATTGAGTTTGTTATATCAAAAAGTTATATGCGTAGTAGTATTGTTTTATAAAATATATAATATTCAAATTAAATTACTAAAATTGATATGACATAATGTTTATATCAAAATATATAAACTTATTTAAGATAATAACTTACAAAATTCATTATTATAGAGTATTGATATAACTTAAAATTGTCGGTTATTGCTATATGTTTCACTAGTACCCTTATCTTGTGTCATTCATCTTTGTCGGTGTTCTTGCTAGTGTTGTTGTTCAGTTCTAGTTGCTTCACCTTGTTGATCTTCTGATATTAGAATTTCATAGGAGTGCTCTTTGATTGCTCTTCACCCTAGCTTGCTTTATCTTCTATATATTTTAGGGTGCTTGTGATCTTGTGCTAGGGGGTGTGTAACACCCTAAAATTTGCTCCTTTTAAAATAGATGTAAATTGATTTAATTATGTATTTTTGTGCTCATGAAAACATAGGAAAATAATATTTTTCATTAAATTAAAATTCATCATAAGGTATAGAAATATTGTTCTTGCATTCATGATGGTGCATTTGAGTTTTGTACTGTGTGGTTTTGATCCAAAACTCAAAATGATTCAAATGCTTTTGAAAAAGAATTGGAAAATGGCTTTGAAATAAAAGAAAAGGAAAAAAAAACCCTCTCTTCCCTCTTTCTCGTTTTGGCCCGCTCGGCCTGCTGCCTCCCATTTCCCTCTTCCGCCGGCCCAACGCGCCCTCTCCCTCAGCCCAGCGCACCCCTCCGCACCGGCCCATCATCAGGCCAAGGCCCAGTGGGAGCTAGCCCGCACGCGCCTGCCCTTTCCTCTCCCTTTGGCTGACAGCCCGACCCCACCTCCACTCTCACCGACACGCCGGGCCCGCATGCCAGCACCATCCCTCACCTCCCACTCGTCTCCAACCGGGACTCTCTCAACTCGGACTCCGCTACCGCGCCGTTTTCCTCGGCCTTGGCGTGTGCGCCACGCCATCCGCCCCATATAAATACGAGCTGGATGCTGTGTCGCCCCATCCCTAAACCTTGGCGCAAGCCGCAGCCGTTTCTGCCCGAGTTCGCAGTGCCCGAAACCCTAGCCGCCGTCGCCGTTGCTCGATTCGCCGCTGCACCACTTTGCCGTCGACGAGAGTTCCCTTCCAAGCTTCGAGCGGAGGTAAGCAAGAAGACGGTACCGCGGTATCTCTCTCGCTCTCTGCGTTGCGTGCGTGCTCGCCGTAGCTCGCCGTCTTCCCTAACCGCCTAGACGAGCTCCTGACCGCCGTCGTGCACCCGCCGGCCTCCCCGACACCCCTGCCGACTTCGCCTTCCCTCCCTCTATCTCCCTGTGCTATCCTGGTAGCCAGCAGCCATCGTAATCGCCACTCCGGCGATATTCCGGCGAGGAGCCGAGCTCCCAGCCATGGCACCGCCGCCTATGGCTAACGCCGGTGACCCAATCCCCCTCTCTTTTGTTTGCGCCGACCGAATTCAGATCGGCGGCCCAGATCGAGTGTTGACCGGAGTCAACCGGTCAAATACCGGTCAACCCCCGCCTTTTTGCCAAAAACCCCCTCTGTTACCTGCTAATCTACCCGCGGTCCTCGGCCAGATTCAAAATCCGATTTCTATTTATTTTTATTTTTTATTCGAAAATCAAGTTTCCAGTATTTACAAAAGTGCCACTGACCTTGTATTATGCATAAAATCTCCGTTTTAACTCCAAATTGATCCGTTCAAGTTGCGTTGGATTCGTAATTGCGTAATCTACGTGTTAGTACTACTGTTGAACATGTTTTATAACTTTTGAAATTTGAGGTTAGATTTAATCCATTATTTTACTAAAGAAAATCTTTATTAAATCATAACTTCTCCGTTCTAGGTCCGTTTTCGGTGATTTTCGCGTCTGTGTGATCGTAGTGATACGTAGATTGGTTTTATAAACTTTTCAATTTGATTTATCTCTATTGGTGTACTGTTCTAATTACATCTTTTTGTTTGCTTTGTGTATGATTGCATGGATGCTTGTATGTTGCTGTGTGATGTGGAGTATAGACGGTGAGCAATTCGTGGGTGATCAGGAATTCTTCGAAGACCAAGATCCTCAGGAGTTCATTGATCAAGGCAAGTATAGCATGGGATCATCCTTGTTTCCTATTCACCATTAATTACTCAAATTCATTCTGCATGAGTTTACCTTGATTACACTAAGGGTTACCTAGTGTTGTGCCTGTACCTTGATACCTATGGATCAATGCATTGGGTAGAGTGAAGCTAGTGCTTAACCAAAGACCATGATCTTGTAATCCTGACTAATGATATATGGAATAAACATTAAAAGAAGACTTTTTAGCAACATGGAATAAGGGGGCTAGAGCATAGTTTTTGTGATGCTCGAGATTCCTCTCCGTAAGGACTTATCTGTAAGTGATCATCCGGGACTTATAGTACAACCGTGAGGGCTACATGGCTCTGGCTTTAGTTAAGTATGAGGACCTTTTCTAGCTTGTTAGTGGTTACCCGAAAGGGCGCATTAGGCTCTTGCCGAGCTGGATATAGTGCGGCTCCTGTCCGTATGTGTATAGGCTGCGTGTCAATGTGCCATTCGGAAGGGGGGCTCTACATCCCCTTGCCAATCCTAGCGGCCCTAACTTGTTAGACGAACCTTTGAAAGGCTTCATAGTGTTCCCTGCCTGCTCACCTTGGTAGTGTTTTGGGGGAGTCATGACCCCGGGCGTATGGGAAACACGACTCACAGTGAAAGTGTACAACCTCTGCAGAGTGTAAAACTGGTATATCAGCCGTGCTCACGGTCACGAGCGGCCTTGGAACATTTATGGAATAGATGATCATTAATGACTATTTGTTTATGCTATACATTATTCATGTTACTTGATCATGAGTTTACTTTTGGGAGTTATAACAACTTGTTGCTACTCATATGCTTAAAAGTGTGCCAACTAAAAGCTGCTTGCAGTCAAACCTGTGTCATGCCTATTTGAGCCTCATGAACCCCATGTTACACCTGTTGAGTACAAGATGTACTTACGCTTGTTATTTTTCACTACTTGGATAAAATCCCGGATGGGTAACAGATGGCTACGGTAATGATGCTTATCCTGAAGATTTCTAGACTTGTGGTCAACCAGTCAACCGTCCCTGTGATGTGGAGCTACCGCGAGAGTTATCTTTATATTTCCGCTTTATTTGTGTAAAGACTATGTGTTAAGTAATATTCGCTATGTAATAAGTACCTGTGATGATACACCTTGGTATTTGTCAGCTTATGTGTGTGACTGATCTCTGGGCGCACATAAGATTATTGCATTCAATTTTATCCTTAAAATTGGGTGTGACAAATTGGTATCAGATCCAGGTTGACTGTAGGACGCAAGCCTAGTTAGTAATGGTCGTCTTAGCATCCTCATCTTCACTGTTTCATGCTTACCACCTCAGTCTTGTTATTTGTTAAAATTATTCCTTCTTTTACCTCACTCCATTATGAAAGCTTGCTGCTTCTAATCTAACCCTCTCTATTCTGTAGATGCCACGTGCCCGCAAGACTGCTCGTATGAGTACTGGAGGTTACTACCCCGCCGCGGGCTTTGTTCGAACCTACGGAGCCACGAGAGGAGGACATCGTGGTAATCGATGAAGAAGAGGACCCTGAGGAAGATAAGTTCGTGATAGTGGAGGACATGGAAGAAGATGAAGAGGAGGAGCACCAAGAGCAAGTAGTCGCCTCACCAACCCCTACCTCAACATCACCATCACCCCAAGCACCTGCGTCACCACCATCAGCTGCAGTAGCAGAAGGTTCACCCCAGCCTTTGGGATGGTATGAGGATCACTACTACAAGGAGGCCGAAGAAGATACCTGCTATCACCCCCTACTCATGCACATCTTGGAGCGCTACTACCCCGACTTTCAAGCTACAGTGGAATACCATAGCATTGAGCACAAGCACCGCTGATGAACTCGTATTGGGAGACGAAGCTGACTGTCAAATCTTGGGATACGGGCAAGCAAGCTCGCAAAGTGGAATCTGTGCACACCCATGAGGTGAGTCGGGATTCTATCGAAGCTAGTATGGAGGACGCAGCCTTTGAAGCTTTTATCTACTACCGGGGACGCCGCATTGAAGCTATGAATGATGATGACTTCAAGTTCTTCCCTCGCTTTGACTCAACTGAGGATACTTGGGTAATTGAGAACCCTGCGGGATCATCACCAGCTCTTGAAGCACAAGTCAAGTACACCCCATGAGTTACTGTTGCAGATAGAGGCCCCTCAAGAAAGAGTTGCAGAAGCAGAGGCTCTTCAACCAGCAGTCTCGAGAGGTGGTGGATGGATATAGAGCTCAGCTAGGCCTTCCAGAAATTCATAATGAGATTGACATACCTCTCATTACCACTGACACCGCCCCTTAGGCTCAGGAGGATCCCCAATGGCAAGAACGTTATTAGTTTCGTGAGTTGAGTCAGTGAGTCGCGTGAGTCTATTCGTGTGGTGTGAACTTTGTTATGTTTAGTTGGTTTGTTATTGTGCTAATGTGTGAGTTGGATCTTTGTAATGAGTGTTGGGAGATTGTGGTCATGTCCGCAAGTCCCATAGTTAAAGAACCATGAGTTGAGTTATGAATAATATAGTTGGGTTGGTTTATCTCGTTCCTCTGTTCTGATTTCTCCGACCAGTCTGCCTTTATCTATATACTTACTAAAAACCGTACATCCTAAAATTGTGAAATATTTAGGAATGAAATTAGACTTCTGTATCTTTCCTTTGCCTCTAGAATCATCCTTTTATCTGTTCTGGTTTGTGAGATATAATTGCTACAAGTTGAAGTTTTACGCAGTCTGGAAATCCCAAACAGTTTCTGTTGTTCTCTGTTTTTGGCTAACTTAACCTCCGAATCTGGAAAAGTGGATTAAATGCAAGTTGAAGGTATTTTTATAAGCTTTCCAACCATGTCTAGAACGTCTCTGTTGGATGTCTGGAGCTCGAGATGAGACTGTTTTACCGCACTGCTATTATTGGAACCCGTCCAGAAAATTTCAGTTTTGCTCTGCATTCTGTGAACAGTGATTATGTATAACAAATCTCTAACAATTATGTTGGAAAAACAGATGGCCGCTAGAGGAAGAGGCAGAGGTCGTGGGAGAGGTGTACCTATGAGTCCACCCCCTCCACCAACACCTTCTTTGGAGCAGCTCATGACGATGCAAGCCCAACTGATGCAAACTATGATGCAACATCTGCAGGAATCCGCCTGCAGGAGCACCACTTCAACAAGTCCGGGATAAACGTGGGGAGTTCATGAGGGGACACCCACCGGTATTCTCCCATGCCGCTGATCCGTTAGAGGCCGATGACTGGCTACGTGCAGTGGAGAGGCAGCTCAACATTGTGCAGTGTGATGACCAGCAAAAGGTGTTGTATGCATCTGGACAGCTTCAGGGAGCAGCTCAAGATTGGTGGGAGTCATTCTTATATGGACGCCCTAATAATGCACCTGCTGTCACTTGGCAAGAATTCAGGGAGAACTTCAGATCGTACCATATCCCCTGCCGGTCTGATAGAACTGAAGCAGGAGGAGTTCAGGCCCTGAGGCAAGGGTCAATGACAGTGAGTGAGTATCGTGACAAGTTTGCTCAGTTGTCACGTTACGCTCCCAATGAGGTTGCACATGATGCTGATAGACAGCGTCTTTTTCTAAAGGGTTTGTATGATGGACTCCAACTTCAGCTCATGTCCAACACATACCCTGATTTCCAGTCACTGGTGAATCGCGCTATTGTGATTGACAACAAGCGCAAAGAGATGGACGCAAAGAAGAGAAGCATAGGCTACTACTCTCCCTTCTTGCATTAGCACACAACCAAGACCTTGGTGAGAAGCATCACAATAGATAGAGAAATTCTTGCTCAAGTCTGGCAAAATCAACACAGGAGCTGTAGTTAACCTCTTCTTCAACTCGTCAAAACTAGCTTGACACTTGTCGGACCACACAAACTTGGCATTCTTCTCCAATAATGCAGTCATAGGCTTTGCAAGCTTAGAGAATCCTTCAATGAATCTCCTATAATATCCTGCCAAACCAAGGAAACTGCGAATCTCTCCCACATCTGTAGGTGGCTTCCAACTCAATACATCATTTACTTTTCCTGGATCCACTGCTATTCCTCCGTTAGATATAACATGACCCAGAAATGAAACTTCCTTTAACCAAAACTCACACTTACTCCGCTTTGCGTATAACTTATGCTCCCTGAGCTTCTGCAGGACTAACCTTAAATGCTCTGCATGCTCTTCCTCATTCTTGGAGAACACCAAAATATCATCGATGAATACCACTACAAACTTGTCGAGATACTCCATAAACACCTTGTTCATCAGGTACATAAAGTATGCAGGTGCATTAGTCCTGCAGAAGCTCAGGGAGCATAAGTTATACGCAAAGCGGAGTAAGTGTGAGTTTTGGTTAAAGGAAGTTTCATTTCTGGGTCATGTTATATCTAACGGAGGAATAGCAGTGGATCCAGGAAAAGTAAATGATGTATTGAGTTGGAAGCCACCTACAGATGTGGGAGAGATTCGCAGTTTCCTTGGTTTGGCAGGATATTATAGGAGATTCATTGAAGGATTCTCTAAGCTTGCAAAGCCTATGACTGCATTATTGGAGAAGAATGCCAAGTTTGTGTGGTCCGACAAGTGTCAAGCTAGTTTTGACGAGTTGAAGAGAGGTTAACTACAGCTCCTGTGTTGATTTTGCCAGACTTGAGCAAGAATTTCTCTATCTATTGTGATGCTTCTCACCAAGGTCTTGGTTGTGTGCTAATGCAAGAAGGGAGAGTAGTAGCCTATGCTTCTCTTCTTTGCGTCCATCTCTTTGCGCTTGTTGTCAATCACAATAGCGCGATTCACCAGTGACTGGAAATCAGGGTATGTGTTGGACATGAGCTGAAGTTGGAGTCCATCATACAAACCCTTTAGAAAAAGACGCTGTCTATCAGCATCATGTGCAACCTCATTGGGAGCGTAACGTGACAACTGAGTAAACTTGTCACGATACTCACTCACTGTCATTGACCCTTGCCTCAGGGCCCTGAACTCCTCCTGCTTCAGTTCTATCAGACCGGCAGGGATATGGTACGATCTGAAGTTCTCCCTGAATTCTTGCCAAGTGACAGCAGGTGCATTATTAGGGCGTCCATATAAGAATGACTCCCACCAATCTTGAGCTGCTCCCTGAAGCTGTCCAGATGCATACAACACCTTTTGCTGGTCATCACACTGCACAATGTTGAGCTGCCTCTCCACTGCACGTAGCCAGTCATCGGCCTCTAACGGATCAGCGGCATGGGAGAATACCGGTGGGTGTCCCCTCATGAACTCCCCACGTTTATCCCGGACTTGTTGAAGTGGTGCTCCTGCAGGCGGATTCTGCAGATGTTGCATCATAGTTTGCATCAGTTGGGCTTGCATCGTCATGAGCTGCTCCAAAGAAGGTGTTGGGTGGAGGGGGTGGACTCATAGGTACACCTCTCCCACGACCTCTGCCTCTTCCTCTAGCGGCCATCTGTTTTTCCAACATAATTGTTAGAGATTTGTTATACATAATCACTGTTCACAGAATGCAGAGCAAAACTGAAATTTTCTGGACGGGTTCCAATAATAGCAGTGCGGTAAAACAGTCTCATCTCGAGCTCCAGACATCCAACAGAGACGTTCTAGACATGGTTGGAAAGCTTATAAAAATACCTTCAACTTGCATTTAATCCACTTTTCCAGATTCGGAGGTTAAGTTAGCCAAAAACAGAGAACAACAGAAACTGTTTGGGATTTCCAGACTGCGTAAAACTTCAACTTGTAGCAATTATATCTCACAAACCAGAACAGATAAAAGGATGATTCTAGAGGCAAAGGAAAGATACAGAAGTCTAATTTCATTCCTAAATATTTCACAATTTTAGGATGTACGGTTTTTAGTAAGTATATAGATAAAGGCAGACTGGTCGGAGAAATCAGAACAGAGGGAACGAGATAAACCAACCCAACTATATTATTCATAACTCAACTCATGGTTCTTTAACTATGGGACTTGCGGACATGACCACAATCTCCCAACACTCATTACAAAGATCCAACTCACACATTAGCACAATAACAAACCAACTAAACATAACAAAGTTCACACCACACGAATAGACTCACGCGACTCACTGACTCAACTCACGAAACTAATAACGTTCTTGCCATTGGGGATCCTCCTGAGCCTAAGGGGCGGTGTCAGTGGTAATGAGAGGTATGTCAATCTCATTATGAATTTCTGGAAGGCCTAGCTGAGCTCTATATCCATCCACCACCTCTCGAGACTGCTGGTTGAAGAGCCTCTGCTTCTGCAACTCTTTCTTGAGGGCCTCTATCTGCAACAGTAACTCATGGGTGTACTTGACTTGTGCTTCAAGAGCTGGTGATGATCCCGCAGGGTTCTCAATTACCCAAGTATCCTCAGTTGAGTCAAAGCGAGGGAAGAACTTGAAGTCATCATCATTCATAGCTTCAATGCGGCGTCCCCGGTAGTAGATAAAAGCTTCAAAGGCTGCGTCCTCCATACTAGCTTCGATAGAATCCCGACTCACCTCATGGGTGTGCACAGATTCCACTTTGCGAGCTTGCTTGCCCGTATCCCAAGATTTGACAGTCAGCTTCGTCTCCCAATACGAGTTCATCAGCGGGTGCTTGTGCTCAATGCTATGGTATTCCACTGTAGCTTGAAAGTCGGGGTAGTAGCGCTCCAAGATGTGCATGAGTAGGGGGTGATAGCAGGTATCTTCTTCGGCCTCCTTGTAGTAGTGATCCTCATACCATCCCAAAGGCTGGGGTGAACCTTCTGCTACTGCAGCTGATGGTGGTGACGCAGGTGCTTGGGGTGATGGTGATGTTGAGGTAGGGGTTGGTGAGGCGACTACTTGCTCTTGGTGCTCCTCCTCTTCATCTTCTTCCATGTCCTCCACTATCACGAACTTATCTTCCTCAGGGTCCTCTTCTTCATCGATTACCACGATGTCCTCCTCTCGTGGCTCCGTAGGTTCGAACAAAGCCCGCGGCGGGTAGTAACCTCCAGTACTCATACGAGCAGTCTTGCGGGCACGTGGCATCTACAGAATTAGGAGAGGGTTAGATTAGAAGCAGCAAGCTTTCATAATGGAGTGAGGTAAAAGAAGGAATATTTTAACAAATAACAAGACTGAGGTGGTAAGCATGAAACAAGTGAAGATGAGGATGCTAAGACGACCATTACTAACTAGGCTTGCGTCCCTACAGTCAACCTGGATCTGATACCAATTTGTCACACCCAATTTTAAGGATAAAATTGGAATGCAATAATCTTATGTGCGCCCAGAGATCAGTCACACACATAAGCTGACAAATACCAAGGTGTATCATCACAGGTACTTATTACATAGCGAATATTACTTAACACATAGTCTTTACACAAATAAAGCGGAAATATAAAGATAACTCTCGCGGTAGCTCCACATCACAGGGACGGTTGACTGGTTGACCACAAGTCTAGAAATCTTCAGGATAAGCATCATTACCGTAGCCATCTGTTACCCATCCGGGATTTTTATCCAAGTAGTGAAAAATAACAAGCGTAAGTACATCTTGTACTCAACAGGTGTAACATGGGGTTCATGAGGCTCAAATAGGCATGACACAGGTTTGACTGCAAGCAGCTTTTAGTTGGCACACTTTTAAGCATATGAGTAGCAACAAGTTGTTATAACTCCCAAAAGTAAACTCATGATCAAGTAACATGAATAATGTATAGCATAAACAAATAGTCATTAATGATCATCTATTCCATAAATGTTCCAAGGCCGCTCGTGACCGTGAGCACGGCTGATATACCAGTTTTACACTCTGCAGAGGTTTGTACACTTTCACTGTGAGTCGTGTTTCCCATACGCCCGGGGTCATGACTCCCCAAAACACTACCAAGGTGAGCAGGCAGGGAACACTATGAAGCCTTTTCAAAGGTTCGTCTAACAAGTTAGGGCCGCTAGGATTGGCAAGGGGATGTAGAGCCCCCCTTCCGAATGGCACATTGACACGCAGCCTATACACATACGGACAGGAGCCGCACTATATCCAGCTCGGCAAGAGCCTAATGCGCCCTTTCGGGTAACCACTAACAAGCTAGAAAAGGTCCTCATACTTAACTAAAGCCAGAGCCATGTAGCCCTCACGGTTGTACTATAAGTCCCGGATGATCACTTACAGATAAGTCCTTACGGAGAGGAATCTCGAGCATCACAAAAACTATGCTCTAGCCCCCTTATTCCATGTTGCTAAAAAGTCTTCTTTTAATGTTTATTCCATATATCATTAGTCAGGATTACAAGATCATGGTCTTTGGTTAAGCACTAGCTTCACTCTACCCAATGCATTGATCCATAGGTATCAAGGTACAGGCACAAACACTAGGTAACCCTTAGTGTAATCAAGGTAAACTCATGCAGAATGAATTTGAGTAATTAATGGTGAATAGGAAACAAGGATGATCCCATGCTATACTTGCCTTGATCAATGAACTCCTGAGGATCTTGGTCTTCGAAGAATTCCTGATCACCCACGAATTGCTCACCGTCTATACTCCACAATAACAAACCAACTAACATAACAAAGTTCACACCACACGAATAGACTCACGCGACTCACTGACTCAACTCACGAAACTAATAACGTTCTTGCCATTGGGGATCCTCCTGAGCCCTAAGGGGCGGTGTCAGTGGTAATGAGAGGTATGTTTAGTTGGTTTGTTATTGTGGAGTATAGACGGTGAGCAATTCGTGGGTGATCAGGAATTCTTCGAAGACCAAGATCCTCAGGAGTTCATTGATCAAGGCAAGTATAGCATGGGATCATCCTTGTTTCCTATTCACCATTAATTACTCAAATTCATTCTGCATGAGTTTACCTTGATTACACTAAGGGTTACCTAGTGTTGTGCCTGTACCTTGATACCTATGGATCAATGCATTGGGTAGAGTGAAGCTAGTGCTTAACCAAAGACCATGATCTTGTAATCCTGACTAATGATATATGGAATAAACATTAAAAGAAGACTTTTTAGCAACATGGAATAAGGGGGCTAGAGCATAGTTTTTGTGATGCTCGAGATTCCTCTCCGTAAGGACTTATCTGTAAGTGATCATCCGGGACTTATAGTACAACCGTGAGGGCTACATGGCTCTGGCTTTAGTTAAGTATGAGGACCTTTTCTAGCTTGTTAGTGGTTACCCGAAAGGGCGCATTAGGCTCTTGCCGAGCTGGATATAGTGCGGCTCCTGTCCGTATGTGTATAGGCTGCGTGTCAATGTGCCATTCGGAAGGGGGGCTCTACATCCCCTTGCCAATCCTAGCGGCCCTAACTTGTTAGACGAACCTTTGAAAGGCTTCATAGTGTTCCCTGCCTGCTCACCTTGGTAGTGTTTTGGGGAGTCATGACCCCGGGCGTATGGGAAACACGACTCACAGTGAAAGTGTACAACCTCTGCAGAGTGTAAAACTGGTATATCAGCCGTGCTCACGGTCACGAGCGGCCTTGGAACATTTATGGAATAGATGATCATTAATGACTATTTGTTTATGCTATACATTATTCATGTTACTTGATCATGAGTTTACTTTTGGGAGTTATAACAACTTGTTGCTACTCATATGCTTAAAAGTGTGCCAACTAAAAGCTGCTTGCAGTCAAACCTGTGTCATGCCTATTTGAGCCTCATGAACCCCATGTTACACCTGTTGAGTACAAGATGTACTTACGCTTGTTATTTTTCACTACTTGGATAAAAATCCCGGATGGGTAACAGATGGCTACGGTAATGATGCTTATCCTGAAGATTTCTAGACTTGTGGTCAACCAGTCAACCGTCCCTGTGAT
>JAHUYU010003390.1:0-14229 GCA_030439765.1 Tripidium arundinaceum | reverse complement strand
ACTGAATCTGGTACAAGAATTCTGCTAATGACATCAGCATTGGACTGGCGTGATGGTTCACAGGTTCAGGCAGTTCAAAACAAGTTTACAGACCGTAAATATAGTAATAAAATGAGACAGAATTGTATCTAGATGCTGAAAGTTCAATGGAAAGCTGCAACATCTTCTCTCCACTCTCCAAGTTAAGGACTGCATGTATACTGAACCAGTTACATTGTGAACGATGAGGTCAATCAATCTATCACTTGTATACAAAATGTGTACTCTTGTATGATATCTGACTGAAGAAACATAAAACCTGAGTATCCTAGACATCAACCAAAGTACTTCAATCAAAACTTCCGGGTTGGCGGTGTTGTAAATATTAATAATCCAAACTACAAACAGATGTCAACCAAATCAAAAACCACATCAGTACTCCTCGTCAGAAAGCTTTTCATGTAAGCTCCTGTTCCTTGATGCTGGCCAATCTAACATTTTCTCGGTCACGCTTGAACACTGTATACAATGGGGTGTAAAACATGAGACACAGAGCAAAAGGGACAATCATCATAGTCAATAGACCTCTCGAAAGTGCATAAGCTCCGTCCACTGATCCATGTGCTAGATCAACGGTCTTTGTATTGTAGCCATAGATCTTTTCGGTCACTATGCCAACAGCGGGTGCAGCAAGTGAACCAAACGAACCCTCAAATGCGCGGTCAAAGGCGTAGATCATTGTGCGGTGCTTGGGAGGGACTACCTCTGCAAACATGGGGTTGTTTGCACAAGTAGCGCACCAGCTTATGGTAATGCCCATTAAAAGAGTGTGACAGCATAGGCAGACCAGTAATCAACAGACTGGGGAATGACTGTAAGGAGGATCCATGAGAAAGGGATGCCCATGAAGGCGCTAAACTGAGCGCACATGATGCGAGCAGAATCTGGATAGTATCTAGATAAGCGATCTGCTATCACACCTCCTAGAAATGATCCACTGGCGCACCCAATAGCGAAAAAGCTATTTAGCGCCGCTGAGCTGCTGTTGTCGAAACCTATAAGGGTTGACGAGTTTAAATGTTCAACTAAAGAAAAGGATACTAATCAATTGAAGTATTGAAAAGATTCCAATGCCTCCGTACCAATGAGTTCAAACCACATGGTGAAGAAAACTACAGCAGCCCATGGCAAAGAGCCAACAATGCCTTGCAACACAATGATTTGAAACGTCCTCACTTTCATTACGGATCTCGCCGCTATCCATGAATCCTTCCATATGGAATGTGGAGGAAGGATACCATTGCTGACCAAATGTAACCTGCCATTTATATAAGATTGTATCATTACAATGATATGCAAATATACAATTCCGGTGGTACAAGGTTAAATGTTAAGCCCACAAATTATATATAGTCGTCCACGAGATGACCTAGGAATAAAAAAACATACTTTCATAAATCTTTCACTCAGATGAAACTTTTATTAGTTGACAAGAAGAAAATGCAGTAATACTATTATGTCTTCCTCATAAAACTCGGCGTAATTTATCTTTTAAAATACGAATAGGCAAGTTAAGAGTTTTTTCCCTAAAATCAGAAGACCATACCTCTCATTGTCCTCATCACCACCAAAATGGCTTGGAGATGTTTTCCTAGGATCAACAGCGTAAAGGTATACAAGAAGTCCAATTAAGAAGCTCACAAATGCAACAGATATAAATGCAAGACGCCATCCTGGAAAACCATAATAATACCCTCCAGCCACGATTGTTGCCAAAACACTACCTCCTATACCACCCACTGAACCAATAAGTGCTAGCAAACCAAATCCCGCTCCACGTGTGCCATCTTTGTAACTATCAGCAATGAAGGATTGAAGCGCTGGTATTACAATGGCAAGCCCAACACCATTAACAGCTCTCCAGAATGCAACCTGCCCAAAATACTGGCTGACACCAACAGCCCCCGTTGACAAAGCCCAGAACGCAGTCCCTATCGCAAGAACTGCAGGGCGGTCATAGTGAAGAGCAAGGACACCTGCCAAGGGAGATGCTATGGACTTCAGAAAGTTCATCAGAAATGTAAGGTACCCCAGATCAGTAGGACCAGCATCGAAAGCAGCACTGACTTCCTTGTAAACAGCTGGGAGGAGATTCTCATCAGCTCGTTCCAATATAGAAGCTAGGTTGATGAGTACAAGGGAAATGGATAAACCAAATATCTTCTTGGACCTGAAACAATGAGAAGATATTAGAGCACAATTTCACAAGAAAAGGAGGTTAAGTGCAATTTTATATTCAGAAAGTCACAGCTCCTGAATCCTGTGATACTTTTATGTCACAGAAATTGTGTAAATTATTTAGTCAAACCAATATAACATAATTTCACTCATTGGCATGGATCTATATTGATCTAGGGAGTTTTAAATTCCATAGTGTGATTTTTAGGGTAAGAGCTGCCAGAAAGCTGCATTGGTAGTGAAATTGTATGTTCCTAACGAATTACATTACACACTCATTAACTCATACCACACAAGATGGCGGGCCATACAAGCCACTAGCATCCTTTAATTTATTCCCTTGTATTGAACCTAATTCATGTGTTAGATGTATATATCTTACTTGTTCTTTGTGGATATTGTAAACGGCTGGGCCATGATGAGCGGGCTTGCCACAAGAAGAAGCGCGACAAGAAGGCCCAAGGTCGGCGCTCTTCTCCGAGCTCGAGTGGCTCTTCTACTTCACAGGCTCCTCGTTCGCTCTCTGCCGCCGAGCAGGAGATCCTCGCCATGTTTCGCCGCCTTACTGCCGCAGCGCAGGCTTCAGCACATGGGACCACAGCTCAGGCTTCTGGTTCTACTCTTACTCCTCCTCCAGGTATACCATCCAAGTGGTTCCTTGATTCTGGTGCCTCTTTTCATATGACTCCTGATTCGACTCATTTGTCTTCGGTGTCACCGCCCACCTCACCTTTCGTTGTTCAAACCGCTGATGGCACGTCTCTTCCTGTTGCTGGACGTGGCATTCTTTCTACTTCATCTTTTCATGTTCCTTCTGTTTCGCACATTCCTAACCTTACCATGCAGTTGTTGTCTGCTGGTCAGATCACTGACCATGGATGTCGTATCATTCTTGAAGCTGACTCTTGTTGTGTTCAGGACCTCCGTACGGGCCTTCTGGTGGGGACTGGGCCTAGGCGTCATGATTCTCAGGGCCTTTGGGAGCTTGATTGGTTGCGTCTCCCTTCGCCCACTTTGTCTCTTCAGTCGTCGTCCAGTTCTCCTACCTCCGCGTCAGCTACATCGTCTACCACTACTTTTGCGCAGTGGCATCGTCGTCTAGGCCATCTGTCAGGCTCTAGACTCTCCACTTTAGTTGGTAGCGGTGTCTTAGGACCTGTTTCTGGTGATAGTGCTCTCCATTGTACGGGTTGCAAGCTTGGCAAACAGCTGCAACTCCCCTATCCTTCCAGTGAGTCTGTATCCCAACGCCCCTTTGATCTTGTTCACTCTGATGTATGGGGCCGTGCTCCTTTTGTGTCCAAAGGAGGTCACTCATATTATGTTGTCTTTATTGATGATTATTCAAGATTCACTTGGATTTATTTGATGTCTTCTCGTGGGCAGTTTCTCTCTATTTACCAGCAATTTGCAACCTTGATTCGTACTCAATTTGATTCTCCTATTCGTGCTTTTCGCGCTGACTCTGCTGGTGAATACATTTCTTCCGCTCATCGTCGCTACCTCGCTGATCAGGGTACTCTTGCTCAGTTTTCTTGTCCTGGTGCTCATGCTCAGAATGGGGTCGCTGAGCGCAAGCATCGTCACATTCTTGAGACTGCACGTGCCCTTCTGATCTCAGCTGATCTTGCTCCCCATTTCTGGGCTGAGGCTGTCTCTACGGCTGTCTTTCTCATAAATCGACAGCCATCTTCTGCTCTCCAGGGATGCACTCCCTATGAGCGTCTCTTTGACATCCCGAGAGATCCTCATCCGACGGGCAACAGGGTCATAACAGCGATAGCCCTTATGTTCCGTACTATACCCAAGGAAGACACACTCAACCGACTGGGCAGTCAACTTGGTGCGCTCACGAGGTGGGAGAAGGACGTAGCAGACACAACCAAAACAACGAAGATGGTTATAGGACGGTGGGGTGCCAAAGAGACGCTCATAGGGAGTGCATCCCTGGAGAGCAGAAGATGGCTGTCGATTTATGAGAAAGACAGCCGTAGAGACAGCCTCAGCCCAGAAATGGGGAGCAAGATCAGCTGAGATCAGAAGGGCACGTGCAGTCTCAAGAATGTGACGATGCTTGCGCTCAGCGACCCCATTCTGAGCATGAGCACCAGGACAAGAAAACTGAGCAAGAGTACCCTGATCAGCGAGGTAGCGACGATGAGCGGAAGAAATGTATTCACCAGCAGAGTCAGCGCGAAAAGCACGAATAGGAGAATCAAATTGAGTACGAATCAAGGTTGCAAATTGCTGGTAAATAGAGAGAAACTGCCCACGAGAAGACATCAAATAAATCCAAGTGAATCTTGAATAATCATCAATAAAGACAACATAATATGAGTGACCTCCTTTGGACACAAAAGGAGCACGGCCCCATACATCAGAGTGAACAAGATCAAAGGGGCGTTGGGATACAGACTCACTGGAAGGATAGGGGAGTTGCAGCTGTTTGCCAAGCTTGCAACCCGTACAATGGAGAGCACTATCACCAGAAACAGGTCCTAAGACACCGCTACCAACTAAAGTGGAGAGTCTAGAGCCTGACAGATGGCCTAGACGACGATGCCACTGCGCAAAAGTAGTGGTAGACGATGTAGCTGACGCGGAGGTAGGAGAACTGGACGACGACTGAAGAGACAAAGTGGGCGAAGGGAGACGCAACCAATCAAGCTCCCAAAGGCCCTGAGAATCATGACGCCTAGGCCCAGTCCCCACCAGAAGGCCCGTACGGAGGTCCTGAACACAACAAGAGTCAGCTTCAAGAATGATACGACATCCATGGTCAGTGATCTGACCAGCAGACAACAACTGCATGGTAAGGTTAGGAATGTGCGAAACAGAAGGAACATGAAAAGATGAAGTAGAAAGAATGCCACGTCCAGCAACAGGAAGAGACGTGCCATCAGCGGTTTGAACAACGAAAGGTGAGGTGGGCGGTGACACCGAAGACAAATGAGTCGAATCAGGAGTCATATGAAAAGAGGCACCAGAATCAAGGAACCACTTGGATGGTATACCTGGAGGAGGAGTAAGAGTAGAACCAGAAGCCTGAGCTGTGGTCCCATGTGCTGAAGCCTGCGCTGCGGCAGTAAGGCGGCGAAACATGGCGAGGATCTCCTGCTCGGCGGCAGAGAGCGAACGAGGAGCCTGTGAAGTAGAAGAGCCACTCGAGCTCGGAGAAGAGCGCCGACCTTGGGCCTTCTTGTCGCGCTTCTTCTTGTGGCAAGCCCGCTCATCATGGCCCAGCCGTTTACAATATCCACAAAGAACAAGTAAGATATATACATCTAACACATGAATTAGGTTCAATACAAGGGAATAAATTAAAGGATGCTAGTGGCTTGTATGGCCCGCCATCTTGTGTGGTATGAGTTAATGAGTGTGTAATGTAATTCGTTAGGAACATACAATTTCACTACCAATGCAGCTTTCTGGCAGCTCTTACCCTAAAAATCACACTATGGAATTTAAAACTCCCTAGATCAATATAGATCCATGCCAATGAGTGAAATTATGTTATATTGGTTTGACTAAATAAATTTACACAATTTCTGTGACATAAAAGTATCACAGGATTCAGGAGCTGTGACTTTCTGAAATATAAAATTGCACTTAACCTCCTTTTCTTGTGAAATTGTGCTCTAATATCTTCTCATTGTTTCAGGTCCAAGAAGATATTTGGTTTATCCATTTCCCTTGTACTCATCAACCTAGCTTCTATATTGGAACGAGCTGATGAGAATCTCCTCCCAGCTGTTTACAAGGAAGTCAGTGCTGCTTTCGATGCTGGTCCTACTGATCTGGGGTACCTTACATTTCTGATGAACTTTCTGAAGTCCATAGCATCTCCCTTGGCAGGTGTCCTTGCTCTTCACTATGACCGCCCTGCAGTTCTTGCGATAGGGACTGCGTTCTGGGCTTTGTCAACGGGGGCTGTTGGTGTCAGCCAGTATTTTGGGCAGGTTGCATTCTGGAGAGCTGTTAATGGTGTTGGGCTTGCCATTGTAATACCAGCGCTTCAATCCTTCATTGCTGATAGTTACAAAGATGGCACACGTGGAGCGGGATTTGGTTTGCTAGCACTTATTGGTTCAGTGGGTGGTATAGGAGGTAGTGTTTTGGCAACAATCGTGGCTGGAGGGTATTATTATGGTTTTCCAGGATGGCGTCTTGCATTTATATCTGTTGCATTTGTGAGCTTCTTAATTGGACTTCTTGTATACCTTTACGCTGTTGATCCTAGGAAAACATCTCCAAGCCATTTTGGTGGTGATGAGGACAATGAGAGGTATGGTCTTCTGATTTTAGGGAAAAAACTCTTAACTTGCCTATTCGTATTTTAAAAGATAAATTACGCCGAGTTTTATGAGGAAGACATAATAGTATTACTGCATTTTCTTCTTGTCAACTAATAAAAGTTTCATCTGAGTGAAAGATTTATGAAAGTATGTTTTTTTATTCCTAGGTCATCTCGTGGACGACTATATATAATTTGTGGGCTTAACATTTAACCTTGTACCACCGGAATTGTATATTTGCATATCATTGTAATGATACAATCTTATATAAATGGCAGGTTACATTTGGTCAGCAATGGTATCCTTCCTCCACATTCCATATGGAAGGATTCATGGATAGCGGCGAGATCCGTAATGAAAGTGAGGACGTTTCAAATCATTGTGTTGCAAGGCATTGTTGGCTCTTTGCCATGGGCTGCTGTAGTTTTCTTCACCATGTGGTTTGAACTCATTGGTACGGAGGCATTGGAATCTTTTCAATACTTCAATTGATTAGTATCCTTTTCTTTAGTTGAACATTTAAACTCGTCAACCCTTATAGGTTTCGACAACAGCAGCTCAGCGGCGCTAATAGCTTTTTCGCTATTGGGTGCGCCAGTGGATCATTTCTAGGAGGTGTGATAGCAGATCGCTTATCTAGATACTATCCAGATTCTGCTCGCATCATGTGCGCTCAGTTTAGCGCCTTCATGGGCATCCCTTTCTCATGGATCCTCCTTACAGTCATTCCCCAGTCTGTTGATTACTGGTCTGCCTATGCTGTCACACTCTTTTTAATGGGCATTACCATAAGCTGGTGCGCTACTTGTGCAAACAACCCCATGTTTGCAGAGGTAGTCCCTCCCAAGCACCGCACAATGATCTACGCCTTTGACCGCGCATTTGAGGGTTCGTTTGGTTCACTTGCTGCACCCGCTGTTGGCATAGTGACCGAAAAGATCTATGGCTACAATACAAAGACCGTTGATCTAGCACATGGATCAGTGGACGGAGCTTATGCACTTTCGAGAGGTCTATTGACTATGATGATTGTCCCTTTTGCTCTGTGTCTCATGTTTTACACCCCATGTATACAGTGTTCAAGCGTGACCGAGAAATGTTAGATTGGCCAGCATCAAGGAACAGGAGCTTACATGAAAAGCTTTCTGACGAGGAGTACTGATGTGGTTTTTGATTTGGTTGACATCTGTTTGTAGTTTGGATTATTAATATTTACAACACCGCCAACCCGGAAGTTTTGATTGAAGTACTTTGGTTGATGTCTAGGATACTCAGGTTTTATGTTTCTTCAGTCAGATATCATACAAGAGTACACATTTTGTATACAAGTGATAGATTGATTGACCTCATCGTTCACAATGTAACTGGTTCAGTATACATGCAGTCCTTAACTTGGAGAGTGGAGAGAAGATGTTGCAGCTTTCCATTGAACTTTCAGCATCTAGATACAATTCTGTCTCATTTTATTACTATATTTACGGTCTGTAAACTTGTTTTGAACTGCCTGAACCTGTGAACCATCACGCCAGTCCAATGCTGATGTCATTAGCAGAATTCTTGTACCAGATTCAGTTTATCAATATAAGATCAACACTTTTCTCGGTCACGCTTGAACACTGTATACAATGGGGTGTAAAACATGAGACACAGAGCAAAAGGGACAATCATCATAGTCAATAGACCTCTCGAAAGTGCATAAGCTCCGTCCACTGATCCATGTGCTAGATCAACGGTCTTTGTATTGTAGCCATAGATCTTTTCGGTCACTATGCCAACAGCGGGTGCAGCAAGTGAACCAAACGAACCCTCAAATGCGCGGTCAAAGGCGTAGATCATTGTGCGGTGCTTGGGAGGGACTACCTCTGCAAACATGGGGTTGTTTGCACAAGTAGCGCACCAGCTTATGGTAATGCCCATTAAAAAGAGTGTGACAGCATAGGCAGACCAGTAATCAACAGACTGGGGAATGACTGTAAGGAGGATCCATGAGAAAGGGATGCCCATGAAGGCGCTAAACTGAGCGCACATGATGCGAGCAGAATCTGGATAGTATCTAGATAAGCGATCTGCTATCACACCTCCTAGAAATGATCCACTGGCGCACCCAATAGCGAAAAAGCTATTTAGCGCCGCTGAGCTGCTGTTGTCGAAACCTATAAGGGTTGACGAGTTTAAATGTTCAACTAAAGAAAAGGATACTAATCAATTGAAGTATTGAAAAGATTCCAATGCCTCCGTACCAATGAGTTCAAACCACATGGTGAAGAAAACTACAGCAGCCCATGGCAAAGAGCCAACAATGCCTTGCAACACAATGATTTGAAACGTCCTCACTTTCATTACGGATCTCGCCGCTATCCATGAATCCTTCCATATGGAATGTGGAGGAAGGATACCATTGCTGACCAAATGTAACCTGCCATTTATATAAGATTGTATCATTACAATGATATGCAAATATACAATTCCGGTGGTACAAGGTTAAATGTTAAGCCCACAAATTATATATAGTCGTCCACGAGATGACCTAGGAATAAAAAAACATACTTTCATAAATCTTTCACTCAGATGAAACTTTTATTAGTTGACAAGAAGAAAATGCAGTAATACTATTATGTCTTCCTCATAAAACTCGGCGTAATTTATCTTTTAAAATACGAATAGGCAAGTTAAGAGTTTTTTCCCTAAAATCAGAAGACCATACCTCTCATTGTCCTCATCACCACCAAAATGGCTTGGAGATGTTTTCCTAGGATCAACAGCGTAAAGGTATACAAGAAGTCCAATTAAGAAGCTCACAAATGCAACAGATATAAATGCAAGACGCCATCCTGGAAAACCATAATAATACCCTCCAGCCACGATTGTTGCCAAAACACTACCTCCTATACCACCCACTGAACCAATAAGTGCTAGCAAACCAAATCCCGCTCCACGTGTGCCATCTTTGTAACTATCAGCAATGAAGGATTGAAGCGCTGGTATTACAATGGCAAGCCCAACACCATTAACAGCTCTCCAGAATGCAACCTGCCCAAAATACTGGCTGACACCAACAGCCCCCGTTGACAAAGCCCAGAACGCAGTCCCTATCGCAAGAACTGCAGGGCGGTCATAGTGAAGAGCAAGGACACCTGCCAAGGGAGATGCTATGGACTTCAGAAAGTTCATCAGAAATGTAAGGTACCCCAGATCAGTAGGACCAGCATCGAAAGCAGCACTGACTTCCTTGTAAACAGCTGGGAGGAGATTCTCATCAGCTCGTTCCAATATAGAAGCTAGGTTGATGAGTACAAGGGAAATGGATAAACCAAATATCTTCTTGGACCTGAAACAATGAGAAGATATTAGAGCACAATTTCACAAGAAAAGGAGGTTAAGTGCAATTTTATATTTCAGAAAGTCACAGCTCCTGAATCCTGTGATACTTTTATGTCACAGAAATTGTGTAAATTTATTTAGTCAAACCAATATAACATAATTTCACTCATTGGCATGGATCTATATTGATCTAGGGAGTTTTAAATTCCATAGTGTGATTTTTAGGGTAAGAGCTGCCAGAAAGCTGCATTGGTAGTGAAATTGTATGTTCCTAACGAATTACATTACACACTCATTAACTCATACCACACAAGATGGCGGGCCATACAAGCCACTAGCATCCTTTAATTTATTCCCTTGTATTGAACCTAATTCATGTGTTAGATGTATATATCTTACTTGTTCTTTGTGGATATTGTAAACGGCTGGGCCATGATGAGCGGGCTTGCCACAAGAAGAAGCGCGACAAGAAGGCCCAAGGTCGGCGCTCTTCTCCGAGCTCGAGTGGCTCTTCTACTTCACAGGCTCCTCGTTCGCTCTCTGCCGCCGAGCAGGAGATCCTCGCCATGTTTCGCCGCCTTACTGCCGCAGCGCAGGCTTCAGCACATGGGACCACAGCTCAGGCTTCTGGTTCTACTCTTACTCCTCCTCCAGGTATACCATCCAAGTGGTTCCTTGATTCTGGTGCCTCTTTTCATATGACTCCTGATTCGACTCATTTGTCTTCGGTGTCACCGCCCACCTCACCTTTCGTTGTTCAAACCGCTGATGGCACGTCTCTTCCTGTTGCTGGACGTGGCATTCTTTCTACTTCATCTTTTCATGTTCCTTCTGTTTCGCACATTCCTAACCTTACCATGCAGTTGTTGTCTGCTGGTCAGATCACTGACCATGGATGTCGTATCATTCTTGAAGCTGACTCTTGTTGTGTTCAGGACCTCCGTACGGGCCTTCTGGTGGGGACTGGGCCTAGGCGTCATGATTCTCAGGGCCTTTGGGAGCTTGATTGGTTGCGTCTCCCTTCGCCCACTTTGTCTCTTCAGTCGTCGTCCAGTTCTCCTACCTCCGCGTCAGCTACATCGTCTACCACTACTTTTGCGCAGTGGCATCGTCGTCTAGGCCATCTGTCAGGCTCTAGACTCTCCACTTTAGTTGGTAGCGGTGTCTTAGGACCTGTTTCTGGTGATAGTGCTCTCCATTGTACGGGTTGCAAGCTTGGCAAAACAGCTGCATGGTAAGGTTAGGAATGTGCGAAACAGAAGGAACATGAAAAGATGAAGTAGAAAGAATGCCACGTCCAGCAACAGGAAGAGACGTGCCATCAGCGGTTTGAACAACGAAAGGTGAGGTGGGCGGTGACACCGAAGACAAATGAGTCGAATCAGGAGTCATATGAAAAGAGGCACCAGAATCAAGGAACCACTTGGATGGTATACCTGGAGGAGGAGTAAGAGTAGAACCAGAAGCCTGAGCTGTGGTCCCATGTGCTGAAGCCTGCGCTGCGGCAGTAAGGCGGCGAAACATGGCGAGGATCTCCTGCTCGGCGGCAGAGAGCGAACGAGGAGCCTGTGAAGTAGAAGAGCCACTCGAGCTCGGAGAAGAGCGCCGACCTTGGGCCTTCTTGTCGCGCTTCTTCTTGTGGCAAGCCCGCTCATCATGGCCCAGCCGTTTACAATATCCACAAAGAACAAGTAAGATATATACATCTAACACATGAATTAGGTTCAATACAAGGGAATAAATTAAAGGATGCTAGTGGCTTGTATGGCCCGCCATCTTGTGTGGTATGAGTTAATGAGTGTGTAATGTAATTCGTTAGGAACATACAATTTCACTACCAATGCAGCTTTCTGGCAGCTCTTACCCTAAAAATCACACTATGGAATTTAAAACTCCCTAGATCAATATAGATCCATGCCAATGAGTGAAATTATGTTATATTGGTTTGACTAAATAAATTTACACAATTTCTGTGACATAAAAGTATCACAGGATTCAGGAGCTGTGACTTTCTGAAATATAAAATTGCACTTAACCTCCTTTTCTTGTGAAATTGTGCTCTAATATCTTCTCATTGTTTCAGGTCCAAGAAGATATTTGGTTTATCCATTTCCCTTGTACTCATCAACCTAGCTTCTATATTGGAACGAGCTGATGAGAATCTCCTCCCAGCTGTTTACAAGGAAGTCAGTGCTGCTTTCGATGCTGGTCCTACTGATCTGGGGTACCTTACATTTCTGATGAACTTTCTGAAGTCCATAGCATCTCCCTTGGCAGGTGTCCTTGCTCTTCACTATGACCGCCCTGCAGTTCTTGCGATAGGGACTGCGTTCTGGGCTTTGTCAACGGGGGCTGTTGGTGTCAGCCAGTATTTTGGGCAGGTTGCATTCTGGAGAGCTGTTAATGGTGTTGGGCTTGCCATTGTAATACCAGCGCTTCAATCCTTCATTGCTGATAGTTACAAAGATGGCACACGTGGAGCGGGATTTGGTTTGCTAGCACTTATTGGTTCAGTGGGTGGTATAGGAGGTAGTGTTTTGGCAACAATCGTGGCTGGAGGGTATTATTATGGTTTTCCAGGATGGCGTCTTGCATTTATATCTGTTGCATTTGTGAGCTTCTTAATTGGACTTCTTGTATACCTTTACGCTGTTGATCCTAGGAAAACATCTCCAAGCCATTTTGGTGGTGATGAGGACAATGAGAGGTATGGTCTTCTGATTTTAGGGAAAAAACTCTTAACTTGCCTATTCGTATTTTAAAAGATAAATTACGCCGAGTTTTATGAGGAAGACATAATAGTATTACTGCATTTTCTTCTTGTGGCAAGCCCGCTCATCATGGCCCAGCCGTTTACAATATCCACAAAGAACAAGTAAGATATATACATCTAACACATGAATTAGGTTCAATACAAGGGAATAAATTAAAGGATGCTAGTGGCTTGTATGGCCCGCCATCTTGTGTGGTATGAGTTAATGAGTGTGTAATGTAATTCGTTAGGAACATACAATTTCACTACCAATGCAGCTTTCTGGCAGCTCTTACCCTAAAAATCACACTATGGAATTTAAAACTCCCTAGATCAATATAGATCCATGCCAATGAGTGAAATTATGTTATATTGGTTTGACTAAATAAATTTACACAATTTCTGTGACATAAAAGTATCACAGGATTCAGGAGCTGTGACTTTCTGAAATATAAAATTGCACTTAACCTCCTTTTCTTGTGAAATTGTGCTCTAATATCTTCTCATTGTTTCAGGTCCAAGAAGATATTTGGTTTATCCATTTCCTTGTACTCATCAACCTAGCTTCTATATTGGAACGAGCTGATGAGAATCTCCTCCCAGCTGTTTACAAGGAAGTCAGTGCTGCTTTCGATGCTGGTCCTACTGATCTGGGGTACCTTACATTTCTGATGAACTTTCTGAAGTCCATAGCATCTCCCTTGGCAGGTGTCCTTGCTCCTTCACTATGACCGCCCTGCAGTTCTTGCGATAGGGACTGCGTTCTGGGCTTTGTCAACGGGGGCTGTTGGTGTCAGCCAGTATTTTGGGCAGGTTGCATTCTGGAGAGCTGTTAATGGTGTTGGGCTTGCCATTGTAATACCAGCGCTTCAATCCTTCATTGCTGATAGTTACAAAGATGGCACACGTGGAGCGGGATTTGGTTTGCTAGCACTTATTGGTTCAGTGGGTGGTATAGGAGGTAGTGTTTTGGCAACAATCGTGGCTGGAGGGTATTATTATGGTTTTCCAGGATGGCGTCTTGCTTTATATCTGTTGCATTTGTGAGCTTCTTAATTGGACTTCTTGTATACAATGGGGTGTAAAACATGAGACACAGAGCAAAAGGGACAATCATCATAGTCAATAGACCTCTCGAAAGTGCATAAGCTCCGTCCACTGATCCATGTGCTAGATCAACGGTCTTTGCATTGTAGCCATAGATCTTTTCGGTCACTATGCCAACAGCGGGTGCAGCAAGTGAACCAAACGAACCCTCAAATGCGCGGTCAAAGGCGTAGATCATTGTGCGGTGCTTGGGAGGGACTACCTCTGCAAACATGGGGTTGTTTGCACAAGTAGCGCACCAGCTTATGGTAATGCCCATTAAAAAGAGTGTGACAGCATAGGCAGACCAGTAATCAACAGACTGGGGAATGACTGTAAGGAGGATCCATGAGAAAGGGATGCCCATGAAGGCGCTAAACTGAGCGCACATGATGCGAGCAGAATCTGGATAGTATCTAGATAAGCGATCTGCTATCACACCTCCTAGAATGATCCACTGGCGCACCCAATAGCGAAAAAGCTATTTAGCGCCGCTGAGCTGCTGTTGTCGAAACCTATAAGGGTTGACGAGTTTAAATGTTCAACTAAAGAAAAGGA